>CM017797.1:26537725-26788241 GCA_008086715.1 Sitobion miscanthi
TATTGAACTTTATAATATGTAGGTTACAGTGCATATTTTTTTGGTTACCTATTTTCCTTACATGATTGTTGATATTTTATAAACTATATCTATATAGGTACCTACGTAACTCCAAACACAATAATTTCAAGTTGGTAACATACCCCCGACTTCATAATAAACTTATAATGAATGACATTTGAAAAAATTGTTTGATAATTTAATTTTAAACTAAAAAAGGGTGGTAAGTGATCTCGCTCTTTGCTGCTACAGTAGGTATAGTAAGTTCCCTGTAATGGAGATGTTTAAATTTGAATTCATGATGAATATTCATTGTATAAGAAAAAGATTCTGATTCTTGGTCAGTCAGACATGAGTTACTAAGATATTGATGATATTATTGGCGATAAAGAATTTATTATATAACCTATTTAGTGAGCCTTGGTTTTCAATTTTCAATCCTCAGCTCTAAAAGTGAACATTATTAAATTGTAACTACAAAATAATTATAAATTATAAATTTTGTTGAAATTTGACTTAAATCCTTATAAAAAATAAATGTGCCTATTGTATTTTAAATATCTTTCCACACTGCTATTGTAGAAATATTCAGGAGCCTGGAATTACATTTTCACGCCTTTATTTCCCACAAATAAAATTTGATTTGATATTTATAGAAAAAAACTAAAAAAATTTAAAACTGGCAATGTCCGTAAAAGTAAACAGTTTCAAAAAGAATCAAAATTATTATCAAAATTTTATCGCGGGATAGAAGAAAATGCTAATAAAACATTCAGTGAAATGTTTCAAGTATCTACATTCTACAGTCATACGTCGGTCTGCTGTATAGAAGTTTATAAATGGGTCACTGTAATGGATGGTTGTTAAATTTAATTCAATGATTAAATTCATGCATAAGAAAAACGATTTTTGAGCGAAAACGGTCAGTCAGCAGTATGATATTACCAAGTATTATTTGATGATATTGTTAACTAACTACCAAATAATTATTAAATGATAAATTTGATAAATTATGTAAAAATTTGAACTTTAATTGCTTATAAAAAAAATGGGTCTATACATTGTAATATTCAAATGTATTGTAACAATATATCAAAAGCCTGAATGAAAATTTCCACGCTTTTCTACCCAACAAATAATAAAACTGTTATTGATATTTCGTTA
This sequence comes from Sitobion miscanthi, assembly GCA_008086715.1. Classification (NCBI taxonomy): domain Eukaryota; kingdom Metazoa; phylum Arthropoda; class Insecta; order Hemiptera; family Aphididae; genus Sitobion; species Sitobion miscanthi. The sequence continues at coordinate 26,538,890 of CM017797.1, forward strand.
GAAAAAAAAACTAAAAAAATTGAAAAATTGCAATTCCGTAAACAGGTCAAAAAGAGTTACATTATTATCAAAAGTTTTTAATCGTGGATAGAAAATGCTAATAACAAAACATTCAGTGAAATTTTAAGTATTCTAAGTTCATACGTTTTTTAATTACAACAAAATACGAAAATGCGTTACCTGAGAATCGCGTTATACCCAAAAAATGTGTAAAAAATATAAATTCAACCGCTCATAAAAAATTTATTTGACTTTCTTGTAGACATTATTTTTTTATGTGATAAAGGTAACAAATTAGGGATAATCTTGTATTAATTTTCAAAATCTTATATTGAAAGAGAAAAATTTATGAATTCAACTCAAAATAGTTTGCTAATTTCATGATTTTTTCTTATTTGTCAATATTTGAACTTTTAAATGCTCATAATAAAAAACTGTGCCTAAGGATTTAATATTTGAAATATCATGTAACAAAATATATTAGGGTTTGATTAAAGTTTTAAGACTAATTACCCCACAAATTTTATTTTATTGATATTTATAGGAAAAAAAAACTACAAAAAAGAAAACGGAAAGGTCTATAAACAGGTCAAAATATTGAAATGGTTGTTATTGATATGTATGGTGTATAGGAAATTGCTAATAGAAATATCAGTCAAAAAAAATTAGGTATATACACTCATTTTTTAGAGTTACACCAAACCAAAATCGATTGTCCGAAAAAGATTGATTTTACGTAAAAATTCCCGTTTGTCCTAATTTTTCATGTTTTCACGGCGCTTTTAAAACACTGGGAAATTTTACTTGTGGGCCCATAAAAATACCAAATAGATGCGCTTTCCTATCAGAAAAGTAATATGAAGAAAATCCACGAATTATACTGTCCCAAAAGTGATGCAGCAAAAAACAAAAATACAAAAATTTTTAAAAAAACACAAATCATTGTAAAATCAAATACATTCATCGCTTCGCTAGAATCTAAAAAACTAACTTCTAACTTCTACTCGAACTTAAGATTACTATTTACACTAAAACTAATTTATGTTTAACTAAGTTAGAGATTTCGTGTTATGTCGAAAACTAACCTTTATTCTAACTTAGTTACTTTTTATATAAGTAAACTTAACTTCCAATAGTTGAAAAAGTGACGTAACTGGTGTTGTAAATAACGCCCATGGTCAAGATTTAAAGATACAAATTGAGGGCATTCAAGGATATTTAGGAGCTGAAACGTCATACAATTTATCATTGTTTGTCCAGTATTGTCATATATAGTTTGCTAGTAACTATTTATTTATTCAAAAACATCATAAATTACCTAGGAACAAAAAATATTACTTAGGTTAATGGTTATTGTATTCTTTGAAGCTTCAGCTTGTGTTAGAGATAGGGAGTAATAATATTTAATTAATAAGAACATACACTATAAATATATGAGAGACAGTAAGAGAATAAACAATAGAAGTAAAGAGAAAAAATAAAAATAAAAAAAGATTAATACAGATAAATAAATATTTTAACATAGAAAAAATTGTAAGAATGAGAGATGATATTAAATATTACAAACATATTAATATAGGAATATAAAAAAAATAAAATAAAATAAAAAATGATAAAACTAAAATATAGCAAAGGATATGGAGAAAGTTAGGTTAATTGAGAAATAAGCCAATGATTAAACATTTTTTTAACATTAATTTTGGAACAGTGGAATATTTTTTTTATATTGAAATTGCATACGTTAAATACACTGGGCCCAAATTAAGTACGAAAGATGACCAAAAGATTTATTGAATATTTGACAAGTTATATTATACCGGTATTCTCGTTTACCTTTCCGACAATTGTTAATCTTATCTTGAGGGACCTTTTTAGATTGAACAAAATGGCAATTTGTTATATAGAAATTTGGTTGGTAAAACACCCAGTTAGGTTATTGATTGGTTATATAGAGCAAAAATAAATAACCCGCATTGTTGTTTGGGAAACTAACCCCTTAATTTGTAGAATCTAAGAGGTTATAGAGCTATAATTGAATCATTACTATTATTAAAGCCAACTAAATAATTGCGAATAATGAAATTGTTTATAATGATCTCAATTTATTATGAGTATTAATGGATTTAAGTATTAAAAACACCGTCAATAAAAAAATAAATAACGGTTTCCAATTTTTTTTACGCTTTCGATTTTGGAATTAATATCGGTATCCAAATTTATCGGGTTATCGTTTTGATTACGGTGAGTTCTAGTTTAAAATGTTTCCTGAAATCGGTTTTTGTAGCGGTTTCAGCCATGGTTTGGATCTGTTGTTGGAGTTTATAGATAAATGACGATGAGTTAACCCCTTTTAGTACGTCGAATCGATATATCGTCACACCTGGCGATGCAACTGGACGATTGCAATCTTAATTTATCATCCTTATTTATTATCTAACTCAAAAACCTTCAATTTACTATTAAGAAAACATCAATTAAATCAAGTTCAACTTAAAAAAAAAGTGGGCAACGTGGGTGTCTCTTGTTGTACAGTAGATTACAAAGTGGTCACTGTTACATCAAGATGATACCATAGTGAACCTTATGGACGATATGGCAGACTTTAGCAATATTTCGGAATCAGCAGAAAAAAAATGAAACTATGTTATCGTTTCTTATCATATTGTAACAATTTATTTTATATAGATTAAAATATGAACCACAATTGATTGGGACGTAGCTGGTAAGGTGAACTAATTATTATTTGCACTTGCATTATTATTATTTTTTTCATATTTTAAAATGTACAGTAATAATTTTAAGTACCCACGCATATTATTTATAAATGACATCAAAACCAAAAATCGTTATTTGTGGTTATTTAGTATGTAATTTCGCCTAAATTAAATTTAACAAAAAATTATAAAAAAAAAACGATCCAGGGCAACGCCGTCTATCATATACCATAACTTAGTTCAAATTAGTATTTGTATTTTTATTTAATATTACGTATAAAACCAATTAAAAAAAAGGTGGGGAAATTTATTCAACTCAAAGTACACTATTAGTCAATGCCCACCTTTTAATAGGGACGTCCGTGCATAAAGCGTACTATGTAAGAGTATGAGAAGGCCCGGGGGTTTTGACCTCCGCCAGATTAGAATAATATAAAATAATACAATTATTAATTCATAACTCATAATCATATGTAGGGTTAGAGACTTCTTGCTTTGCATGTTATTGTAGTGGCGTTAAAACTATTCTATAAAATTGTTTTATCAAACGACGCGAAATTAAATACAAAAGTTTAAATAGCATCTATCATTGAAATATTTCGTCAAATTTTAAGAAAAATTGCCAAATTTGAGCAATTTAGCATAATATGAATGTGCATATTGCACATGATTCTATATTTTTTCTGTACGTAAAATTATCCTAATTGGACCAAATTCAAAAAATATTTCTTATATTACTTTTGCATTAAGTATATTTCTACCATATTGTTCTGTTGCGACGCAACAAAAATTTAAAGAAAGAATTTTGACAAAATACTTCGTAAAATCACGGAATATGTGCAAATTATTTAATGTGAAACGTATAAAAAATGGTCCTTGTAAATTTATTCCAAGTTTTAACAAAACATAAACTTTTGGTTGCATCTTGAAGGACCTAAAATCGATTTATAATATAAACTTTCCGGTGAATGAAATAGCTCACTTCTCGCCCACCTTGCCACAAAAAACGTTTTTGTCCACATCTGCACCGAAAAGTTTGGTTTTTCGATTGCCGGGTTTGAAGTGTTGGAAAGCCGTAGTTTTTCCATACACTTGGGGCGGTCAAGTGGAAATACCAAAAGTGCTGCGCGCACATTCACGCGCGACGTGCGTATCCCCTGAACAGTCACTAAAAACTATACCACGGTCGTTGGTTCTGTACAAATTATTAAACTTTTAGTGACATCTCATAACATTATTATAACCTCCATGCGTGTGCTTAAATAATAAACCAGATCGTTTCTTTCATGAAATATTTTTGCGGGTCGTATAATTATAGTCTAGTGTTGATAGATCACTGCATTATTTTTCCGTTTATCGATATGAAAGACAGAAGGCGTGAGAAAAATAGTATGTGTAGCTCATGCGGGAAAGTCAAATTCAGTCTTGGGTGAAATGCGCCCAGCCTGCGCTTAATGCTGCACACGTCACACGCGAATGAAATATCTCACTTCCCGCCCTTGCCACACAATATACTATTGATGCAACTTGGGTGTAATAAAATATTATTCATTTTCTATAAGGAATTTAAAATAACGACACAAATGATATTATATTATATTAGATATTATTGAACTTTTATTTTGGCCTGGGTTTTAAAGGAACGGCGGAAACGGGAGGCTACGGTTTTTGTACTCAAATATGTTAGTTTGGAAGCAGAAGTTGTCGTTAACAAAAACCATGTCAATACAGTTGTAAAATGTAATAATAATACAAGAAATTGTTTCAAATAAATGCCAATTACATCGTAATAATTAGAAAACCATTAATGTGTAATGGAAAATTGTCATAATGCTGGAAACTATTCGAATAAATATGTGTCAATTTAATCTTTTTAAATGATTTGTTACTATATAGTAGGTATAAGAAATAGGTACGTACTTATGTGATTAATTTAAAGTTACACTAATATGGAACTGATTAAAAATTGTACACATAAGTAACAAATATTTATGCAAATTTAAGCTTCAGTTAAAATTGGTGAATAAATTTTTATGTTTATTGTTATAATGTTTTATGTTATACGTCTACTAATCCATTCCAATGTGGTGCTTAACATCTGAAAGTGACGATGAATTATTTGATTGGATCCTTGACACTGCTATTCCGGTTAAAAATCCCAACTTATTAAGGAATAGAAATGCTTAAGCCTGCACCGCTATCTCCTTAAGCACTCCTTGTCCTGAACCAAAATACATTTATTCATATACTTAATTTAATATATGATGTTATTGGGTTAAAAGAATAATAAAAAGGTACCTGATTGTAATATAAATTAAAACAAGTACAATATACAAGGGTTAAAGGGTAAATATGATGTATTTACTTATAGGCTATAACATGGCCAGAAGGGATTCGAAATTATAATATTTAGAGGTGTCTTCTGCACACATCCGCACCGAGAACAATCAGCGGTGGAATTTATAATAAAAATAACTGTTATAGTCTAATAACTCAATTAACTTCAAACCATATATTATTATTAGTAAGTCAGTAAAATAGTTTGAATTAACATATTTAGCGTGATTATCACATAATATCAATGACTTACTAAATAAACTACTTTCAAAAAAAAATTGTACAGAAAAAACTACATCAATCACTTCGTACAAATGTCGATTTCTATACTGTAAATAATTGAAATAATCATAATAAACAAGGTGAGTTTTAACAGAAAGAGCGAATACACATTAAAGAAAATAACATTAAACGATTTATGAATATTATACATAAATCGTCGGAACCTTAAAATCCTTTCATCATATAATAACTTGTAATACAATCTATAGTGTTATAATAAAAAACATCTAAAGGTAAAGGGGTTAATAAAATCTTACCATGTCTTATAATAAATCCTAGAATCGATGATGAATTTTTCGGAAAATATTGAAATAATGTCGATGAAAATATAGAGTCAAAAACGACACGTAACCCCTAAAAATTGTCATAACTTTACAGTTAACAATAATAAAAAAAATATTAATACTTTGCTTACGCACAGTATTTAAAAGATTTTTTTTTTAAGTTTATTGTATTATGGAAGTCACTCATTAGGTAGGAAAAATATAAAATACTTAAAATATAAAACATAGGATAAAAAATTAAAACTGACAAGCACCATGTGAGATGAGGCAAAATAATTACGACGCATACGAATAAGTCACACATATTTTTATACACAAAAACACACCAAAACGACACAATGTTCTATAGGCGGTACTTACGTTACACCGTACAATATGAAATCATACATTAATGTTAATATAAGTTCTTACCCAATACTCTATACAAAGAAAGAGATTACACAAAAATCTTCTATACTAATGGATTAGTAAATCGACATGGCTCTCGAACCACCGTATTCAGACAGGGCATTACCCTGTATTACACCATATCCTAAGTGATCTCAAAGTGCATGTTTTGAACAATTCTCAACGCTTCACACCCTTTCGATGTTCGAAACGTTGGTTCTAGGTCACTGTAAGGTCAATCATGTAAAAGTGCGAAAGCGGACATTTGTTACGGTTCAGGGTAAAAAAGTACATTGCAGAAACGCGACAATTGTTACGGTCGAGTGAAAATTGTCATTAATTCCCTCCACTGAAATTAGTTAGTAGTTTGATGAGAATTAGACATTTGATATCTTACATTCCAATATGAGAGAGGGGTACAATGCGTTATTACTATTAAAGATACCACTTAATATGAGTTCTATAAAAGTAGAAAAAGAGGTAGTAACTCTTGAGAAAAATACTGTATACATATAAACTAATTTCACCCAAAAATGTCGTCAATAGGTAAAAATGCCGATGAGTTATCATTTTTACATTCTTTGGAAATCCGTACATTTTCTTTTATGGATTTTGCTAATCCGAGTCGTTGAATTTGTGCCATCATACAGACTGGCAATAAATGAAAAAAGACCCTTGAATTGGACTCCATAACATTGGGAAAACATGGGAAATATATAATGATTCACTTTGTATCGATGGGCTGTGCCCATTGATTGCCAGATTTATCAAATAATATAATATCAAACAGTTTTCATGAAATTCGTCCATGAAAATATAATTATGCTTTATATACATTACTATTAGGTAATACTTATATTTACATATATTATGTCTTATTATATACTAGTACAAAATGCCCGCATTCTGTCATCTAAAGTTTTACCGGACCGTTTAAAGTACCGTTTACCTCGAACGGAAACTCACAACTTCTTAAAAACGACACAAATTAGTCTACTGGTGGTACTAACGTTACTTTGTACAATATGAATCATACTTTGAGTTAATTCTAAAGTTTAAACCGATACCTCCAACCAAAGAAAAGGGGATACACAAAATCGGTCCTACAATATCAGCAGTTAATTATTTTAACATAAGTATATTACTATTATATACCCAATGCAGAACCGCACAAAATTTATCTTTGTAACATATGATTCAAATCCGTTGGTTATACATATTCCGACAGACCAGAGTAATGATTGGTAAAAATATACCTTCCAGTAAAATAAAACTGATGGGCCTTTTTCCGTTGTTTCCCCAAACAAACAATCTGTAAAAGTATTTAATGGTGGTACAAGTGTGATCTAAATTATAAAAATTAATGTATGTCTGTACTTGTCTGTGTGTCCAATACGATGGCAACAATTGTATAAACTTATTATTATGAGATTTCCGATGGAATTTTTCGTATATAAATGGTTGCCATGGTAATAGGTAAAAACATATTATTCATACGGAGTTGGCATTTTTAATGGGCAGCGAAGTGCATGGTTTCGTATATGAAGCACTATTTTATAAGCTACTTTATAACATATAAAGTAGCTGCCACCAGTTGTTCCGTGAGTCTGATGTGACTTTGCACATGGACTGATGTGTTTGTAATTTATTATAATATTGTAATTGAAGTATGTAATATAATAAATTAACAAATGTAAAGTGAACAAGTGTTAAAGAGATATTAAAACTAGTTATTTATACGGCACAATGGGAGCAAGCAATTTGTATATATAATATATTTTAATTAGGTTGTTAACTAAAAAACGATAAAATTGTTTTGAATTTAAAATCGAAGGATGAAAATTCAAAAACAAAGTATATCATATGGTAAATTGGTTCCACAAATCGAGTTTGTTTTTTGGAAAAACATTACTATTTTATTACATCATTCGTGTCTCTCAAGCATTACCACCATAAAATCTCAAATATCTTGACTTGCTTTGAACGTTTAACGGACACTTTTAGTTTTGAAAGTTTTATAGTTTTTTTTTTCTAGAAATGTCAATAACATTTTATTTAGTGGGTCAAAAATGAAAATTTAAAATTGAACATTTAATAAAAGGCTCCTCATATATTGTTACATTGGCAGTTGAACAATATTACAAATATAGTCAACATTTTTCCATATAGCATTTAAAGTTAATTTCGACAAAATACGTAAAAACTAAAAATCACGACGATTTGTAAATAATTTTGAATTAGAAATTCATAACGTTTTTTATTTTTTTTATATTTCGAAATGAATGAGTTGGTTCTGACTTGAAAACTAATCTCTATCGAAATTTATAACATAAAAAATTTATGAGCGTTGGTATTACTCGAAATCTCATGTAGTGATATTCTAATTTTGTTTGAAATAACAAAAAAAGAATAACTGTAGACACGCATATATGAAACCAATTTTAACTATATGTTTTATGTATACAACGATATTATATTATTGAATTCAATTTAAACCCATCCCTGCAGCAGAGCTAAACCCAATATTTTTAGTTATTTTAATGTAGGTAAAACTGTCCAATAGTATGTAACAAATTAGCAGAAAAATCTAACGTTATTTGATTAGCTCTTTATATACAAATATTACTATATTTAATGGAAAATTCATTTATTATGGTCAAATAGCAGGTTAGATAGATATACAGAAATTAAATTTAATAAATAACAAATTATTATTTAATAAAAACCACACACAAAACCTTTTCCTTAGCTCCATTTCTGGTTTATAGTATTTTTGCCTGTCCAATCGACCACAAAAAGTGAAACACCAATACTAAGGAATTTTTTTTTGTAACACAATTATAGATAGATCATCAGCATTGACCGGAAACGCCATGATAAATCATTCAGATGAAAGTTTTCACCTATACAATAATTTTGATTCATATTATATAGGTCATACAAATTATTTGTAGACTTGAATTATTAATAATTACATTAATATTTTAGTACACCAGTGTCAATATTGTAATGTTTCTAGTATTTTTTCCAACAGCAATTTTGTACTGACCGTCATAACTGATATTATATATGTACATACCCTTTACCCAAAAAAACAAGGAGCCGCTGAAATTGATATTATTTAATTTTCATTTATTTTTATCATTCAATTGTACAAATCTTTACCAGAAAACGACCACATTCGGAGATATAATCGATCCTCCACAATCAAGTCATAATTAGGGGAAATTTTTTTTAGAATTATGATATACGCACATTCCACGGTGGTGTTGTATTAGATGCTGTTTTACCACCCACAATCATTCCATTGTTTATGGTATTAAACTTTTACCGCAAACCTTAAATTATATTTGAATATACATATGAATGATAACAGTTACAAGTAATAATGACAATTGATAGCATACTGTTGATGTTTTAAAAAATATAAATCAATCGATTAACACGTACCTAACGATTATGAATTTCATTCTTTATGTAATCTTTATACCAAACAAAGCAATTGATTGCATTTAAAGTTAGTAAAATAATAAAAATATAAATAAATTAGGGATTATGTTTTAATAAAATAATACATTACTTGGATTGCATTATACCGTTCTTTATTCCACGCTCCATTGGGCTGGCAAAAGTAAATTCAAGTGGATCCTCTTCGTGTCCATTTGGCGTGGTAATAATGACTTACATAAATGGTTTGCTTATTGTATCGGTATGGATGGGATTGGAACAATAACATAATTTCCATTATAAGTACAAACTATCTAAAACTATCGACTCTAGAGGTGGACACATTTTATGAACGTAAATAAGTTATAATCAGACTTGACCATACTTTACGTTAGCAATATGATGACATTAATTGGATAAATTAATAGACAAAACTTACGAAACCACAATTTATTGGACTGATAACATTTTCCTTTCCTAAACCAAATACTAAACTAGGAGAGAAGCCTTATGAGATCCAACTTCACAATTCTCGATAAACACTAACGTGGACGATCAATTAATGTTCCGTGAGATAAATATTTCATCAGGAAACTTCATACGAATATATTACTCCTCAACGGTTGAGTAAAGTGAATGAATTTACTGCGAATGTCAAAACTTCAAATAATAAAAATATATATTCTTCCTAAAAGTGTTATCATTGAAGAAAAAATTGTCCAAGCCAATACAATAAATTAACAACTTAAATCGACACCTTTAAACGAAGATAATTACGTACATGTTTGTTTAAAATTAGACGTATCGACATATCTACTTTTATTAATTTTGATACAAAAAGTATAATCAATCTTCGTAGTGTTCTTATTTCTTGTACTTCACCACAACCTAAAATAACATTAGACATATTATTAGTTGTGACATTAAAAGATCCATACTTGTATTAATATGCGTTTATACGGGAATCGTATAAACATGTTATTATACAAATACTACCCCCAATAAATATTATTATGTGTTATAAAGCAATTATTTTAGACCCTTGGTAGATTTCCAAATCGTGATAGAGCCACAACTGTTTTGTCTCATCTGAACCATTGAAAATCTCAAAAACCATCACAAAGCAACGACCATTCGATAGGACGTCCATCTGAAACATTGAAACATCATCATGTTGTTTCTATAATTTTATTCAAATGAGCAACATATTATTATTTAATACGTATTATACAATTATAGCCAATATCAAAGCATGTACGCATATAAAAAATATTAGTAAAAATATATTCGAGGTAATAATACATTTATTCGATTGGGAGACCATAATAAAAATCAATTAATTGTTGCGTCATGTCAGAATCTGATATCGCATGAGTAAACTATAGAAAAAAAATGAGTGGATTGTAGGAAATTTAGTTTTAACATAATATAAATGCTAAAACGAGAGGGTTTGATCTGCCTAATCACATAATGACAATGTGTAGTTAGTAGTACTTAAAAACATAATATATATCTATAGATCTATTGTTTGATGGTGCTTATTAGAGCTCTAACCCTTAAAGGGCCTTAAAACTCCACTTGTATTTCGCATATAACAACATTAAAATGGCATTTATACTAAGTCACCAACTCTGGTCTAAATGATACAGCTTGTCGTCTTCCAAGTTTTTCGGTCACACACCAGGCAGGTGCTGAAATACGTATTGTTATGCATTAAAAATATACGGAAAACAATAATTAGTGGACTATTTTATTGATTATTATGTATTTATTTATAAGAACAATTAATATTTATATAACGTAAAAAATTGGTTTATTTTTTTTCTAAATTTTTAAAGTAACTACATTTTTATTTAACTTGATATCTTTTTTTTCGTTATTTTTCGTAATTTTACAAACATCTTGATTTATTATTGGAAATTATATATGTATAGCTATATTATACAATAGATTACATTTCGGTACAGGTGAAACAGAAAAAACTTTAATTATCCCATTAAGACTATTGTTGTAGTAAATATTAATCTAATATTTTTTTTAAGTTCTTTTCTAGATTAATATAGTTCAGTACCATTATTTTCATTTTATAACTCAAAACTGAAAATAAAAATGTTTTAAATTGATCAAATTAATAAATAACAACTATTTTATGGTTAAAAACTTTTGTTTAAGTCAAGTAGTTTTATCAATTTTTGTTTTTAGTTCATTAATTTAAAAATGTAAAGTTACAAGCCTACTAACTTGTTTCAAAATACCATTTTTGGGAATTTCCTAATATGAGTTTAGTTCTTAAATTATTTACTATTCATATAATTTTCATAATTTATATAATTTATTTAATTATAGTTATGTAATTATTGCTTACAAAAAAAAAAAAAAACTGTTGCTAATGTATATTTAATATTTTTATACTGCTACTGTAACAATCTATCAGGAGCCTTGCATTAAATTTCCACGCTTTTTTACCCAACAAATACAATATATTGATAATCAAAGAAAAAAAAAACAACTCAAAACAAGTTAAAATATTTAAAAGCTTTTAGCAAGTATAGGAATTGATAAAATAAAAATATGATAAAAATGTCAAATATCTACAGTTACCTATTCGTTTTTGATCTACAACAAAATAATAAAAATCGCTATCTACATGAAAAAACCAAGTGATACCTAATCTTGTAAACATTTTAACTTCGCATGACTCATAAAAATTTAATCTAAATTTCACAGTAGAGGAATTTTTTTATATTCATTTTTAAATGAGGAATCAATCTTGTATTCCATTTTCAAAATTGATTAACAAGAAAAATTCTTAGAATTTCTGCACTATATAATTTGCACAGTTTCATGATTTTAACATTTTTTTTATTCATGATATAAACTTAATGCTTGTAAATAATGTATTTTTAATATTTTTCAACTATTATTGTTAAAAATGTATTAGGAAATATTAAAGTTTCACCTTTTTTACCCTAGAGTAAAATGTTATGGATATGCATAGAAGAAAAAACAAAACTACCAGCAACAGAAAATACCATAAAAAATCAAAATGAACAAAATACTTTTAAAGTTTAAACATGTATCGAAAAGGCTTATAGAAAAACCAGTGAGGAGATGGCATGTACGTACATGATTGTGTTGAGTTACACCAAAAACCAAAAATCTATTTTGCTAAAACCACTAGAAATTTTTAACAACTTCTCGTGTAAAGCAGACACAAAAACAAAAATAAATTTAAATAAAATAAATTATGTAAAAACAATTACATTCATCGCTCGCTCAGAATCTAAAATAAATATTAATCGGGATTATATACTGTTACAGTCCAAAAAACAATTTCAATATAGGAATATGATAGGACCACACGTACACAAATATTATAATATTGTAAATCAAATAATTCAATCTGAGAAAAATTGAAAACAGAATTATGTGTATAGTAGTTAAATTTTAAATCAATAAAAGTTGAAAAATCTTGTCATTCAAAATGACAATTATGGTTGAGATTAATGATTGGTTCAGAATTGTAAAATTGGGTTCAAAACTCTTAACTTTAGATATATACATTTTATTAAATTTTTAGTATATTTATACATATTTAATTACCTACAAAGATATTCTACTAATATAATTCTTAAAAACATGATTCTTTATTTATGAAAATATGCCCTATACGTACCGAAAATTAAACATGAATATAGTGATCCAGGAAGACGTCACCTTCCTGCCACTGTTGAGCTGAGACTAAAGCAAAATTATATTTAAAATACAACACTAATGTTTATCCATAAATTATGAAAAATTTCGCCACTATGTTATACTAAAACAATTTTTTAATATACATACATATTATTAAAATATGTAAGTATAGGAAAATAATTTAATTATTTTTATAATATACCAATTTCAAAAACACTGAGAATTATGTAGAGAATTTGTTAATTTTTTACATAGTCAGATAAGAGTAACACTAAATGAGAGACGAGACTAAAATACAACTTACAACACTAGAGTTTTTTTAAACACATTCATTAATGTCGGGACTTCAAAATCTAACATTTTAAATCGCATGATGATAATAATTTAATGCGGTTTGTTAATATGGACCTAAAATATTCGGATCAAATGATCGACCAATGGTCTCATCAAAAACGTAGAAGGTTTATGGCAAAGTAAAAATGATTATTTAGCATTTAAATTGATTATATATATCATCTACTTGTAATTGCTTATAATACATGTTAACTGAACTTATTTTAAACATTTTTTAAGAAAAATTCAGATAAGCGTATCTATGCATTTGAAAATATTTAGGCGGTTGAGTCAGATAAAATGTTTGATCCTGATTTATGGACTTGTTTTTCATGGCCCTCTAACATAATACCATATAAAGGAAAAAAGTTTAGGTAAAGAACTATTATAAAAAATATTTTAAATTTTTGGGTGGGAGGGGGGGGGTAAAACACATGATCAGCCCTCCACCAAAACCCAATAGTTACGCATGTCATATACATAAAATTGTGGCGGGAATACATTTTTCTGGCTGCTGAATTTTCTCCCTGGCCGTCATGACTATAAAATATGATTTAAGGTTGTTATTATACAAACGTAAGAATTTTTTTGTGCATAGGTATACATTTTAATTTTGAGTTAATAGCTGTAGGTATACAGAATATATCCCTAATTTTCGAGATATTAAAATAACTTGTTAATCTCATTACAAAAAAAAACAACATATTGCCATTATTAAATTGCTCTTAACCTGGTGTATTGTAATTATAAATTACTCTAGCAATTTAAAAATTGATTATACTATATATATTTTTTAATATAGGTACTATATTAACACAACAAATAAAATTAATATATCATAATTAAATGTTTGAAACGAATTCCCAGTGGACGTCACTATTAGGAATTGTAATTATTGAGTTCTATGCTTTGTCTGAACGTTTTTTTTATTTATGTGATGGACTATCAGCTCGATTTTCATTATACTAAAATATTGTTAAAAAAGATGCGTTTGAAAATAACAAATATTGCGATTAATTAAATGTTTGTATCTAAAATATATTAATATGATTTTGGAAATCAGAGTTTGATTTCTAAATGCAAAAGGTTGACTTTTTTAAATCATAAAAAATTGACCGTACGAACTAAATATCACAGTACGTGAGAGTTTTTTTTTACCGGAAATACGTGTTTTCTGTATTTAGAATGGCACCGGCTTTGACGCTTTGAGGGTCTAATTCTTAAATTGGATATTAAAATGTTTCAAGCATAGTATCATATACTTGTAATTACTTATGATACATTGTTAAATGAACTTATTTATCCCCCACATTTTTTAAGAAAAAATTTCAGATTAAGCGTTTATCATGGCATTTTAAATATTTATCAGTTAGAGTCACACTAAAATTTTGATCCTGATTTAGGACTGGCTTTTCTTGGCCTCTTAACATAAGTACACTATAAAGAAAAAGTTTTGATAAATAAAATTTTTAAAAATTTTTATAAAAAATATTTTAGATTTTTGGGTGGGGGGGGGGGGGGGTTAACTAGATCAGCTGTCCACCAAAACCCACATAGTACGCAGGTTCATATGCATAAAATAGTGGCTTGGGAAAATCATTTTCTGTAGTGTAGTGCTCGCCGTGCAGACACGTTAACACTAATACAATAAGTATTGAAACGGACGTCGCAGTTCGTCGTTGTATGAGTCGGGATGAGAAAGATAGGTGATAATTATAAACACTTTAGACTTTTTAATTATAACAATAATTAACGCTTTATTATACAAATCAAAATACACAATAATTATAAGCACTGTCGTTAAGCTTGGTAGACCTACGACGAGGGCGACTATCTTCTAAGTAATGGTACGACGCTTCTATCCGTATTTCTGCGGGTTCCACAAATGACGTACTAGTGGCTGATAGATATTCTAATATTACTCCTAGTTAATGTCGAATTGACATTATTGTGGAGATAGGTAAAACAGCTTGTTGTTTGCACCTCTGATCTATGATTCCTGTTATTGCCTACATCACCTATTATAAATTATTCTAAATGTATAATTTATTCTACATATATGTTTAATATCATATTATAGATGTGGGGATTTAAAAATCCCTAAATGCTGATTCATTTAGTGTGACTAGCTATAACAATTTGTTGTTTTCGCCTTTGGCCCTACGTTTTTAGGCTTACTTTATATTCCGTATTAATACCTACATTACTACAAATAAAATTATACTGTATGTCTAATTATTTATTCTTATTATTTTATTTAAAACAATTACTATTAGCTTTGGGTTTTACTACATCCCTCCCCTTAAGATGAAGTCTCTGACTTTCTAAAAAAAAAATAAAATAAAATCTAGAATCACCCTTTTAATTAAGGTTGAATTTTAATTTGGGATATATTGGTTGGACACTACGAATCATCCTCTGGAAGACTTTAATGCTTGGTGGTGGCGTGTGTACTTGTAACCCTCCCGCTGTTTGACTGGGTATTGAAGTTTGTGTCCATTGTTTCCATTATGACGGCACACGAGGTCGTGCCTGTGGGTTTTCGCTGTTTCCTGTCTAATGAACCAAATTATTATAATGTTTATTGTTATAATAATTGTCATTGAGGCCCCTCCAGTGACAACAATATATATATAGTTTGTCTCTAGTTGCTAGTACCGGTCCTCTTAGTGATGTGGTTCGTAATTTGTCTTAGTATATGTATTTCGTCATGTGTGCAGTTGGCTCGTGTGACGTGATGTGCCTCCATTTGTTTTGGCATATTGGTTTTGATGATTGTCCCGTCTTTATGCATCTCTGATGATGATGGGGATGAATGAAATCGGTTGTTATTGTGATTTGCCCGCAATGCGACCTGGGATGAGAAAGTCCGATTCGAGTAACCATGACATGGTTTCGTTAACGAAAAAAAATTTATCCCGCTCCTTCCAGAAGTGGTTCTTAGATTCTGGTCCCTCACAGGTGACGAATAATGCATCATTGTTCGTAACATATAACCACTCATTGTTTTGTCTGAGTTTGTGGAATTACTGTTGGTTTGCCATCTCGATATGGACGTATCTCAACAGTTTTCATGGTACCTTTTTTCTTAGGTAATGCATTGGGTATTTCACACACGGGTCTCATACCCTAGATGTAAAGATTTGTTGGGGCATACCAAAAATACGTGGACAGGGTTTACAAGGCTGGGGTTAAAATCGTCATAAGTCGGTTAGAGCACCATTAGATTTAGTTACAGCTAAAAAATCGTGCGTAGTGTAATATACATATCATTTCTTGTTGTTTCTGTAATACACAATGGAAGTGGTATTAAAGTATACAAACTTAAAACATGGTGATACACTAGTGGAAACTTAAAATAAAAACAATTTATTATTATTAGAATATGCCGTCAAATCTGCAAGTTTTTACTAAATCGTAAACATTGCTGTATTTTACCTCAAGTGGCATATTATCCCACTAGGTAAAATAAGTTTACTATTTTTAAAAACGTTCTAATAACTCTCTCGTACTATGAAACTGATTTAATTGTCCTGACCTTGCCACTTTGTAGTATTTCGACAAAGTATTACCCGTATCATGTGTATGAGCATAACTGATTAATCATTCTGAATTGTTTATTAGATTAATTCAGGATAAGTGACCATTGATTAAACTAAACTACGATACTAATAATACTATCTTATGGATATATGTGATAATTTAATTAATCATAGCTCGGTTTCGTAAAAACAAGTTAACATTTTTATGGTATACGATAACCTTACGACCTTTATTCATAGTAATATTTTCCTTATCATGTAATTCCTACTTAACGTGGTTACGTTTTTTATGTTCTTGTATTAGGACCAGGCGGGATCCAAGGGGGGGCCATGGGAGCGATGGAACCCCCAAAAAAATATCACGAAACGAAAAAAAAAATCATCATTATTTAAAAATTATATTTTTTTATAGCGACTATGAAAAAAAAACGGGTTAGGCTGTTATGTCTTAGTTTAGTTCATCAGAATATAAATAATTTTAATATGATTAATTATATATTGGTTGTTGCGGATTGTTGAATCGTTCTATTTATCATCGGTAATTCCTAATCGCGCGAGATCAACAATGTCAGAGAGGACATTAACTGGACTTTGCTCTTTTAAAATCCACCTGATATTGATGTAGGACGTGAATAAAGTCATGACATGTTTTCAAAAACCAACGAAATTAGATGTGCTCTATAATCTTTTATTTTTATTTTCATATTTAAATTTTTGATTTGTTCTTAAATAAAGCGTTTTCTTTCAAGACCTACCTACGTTTTTTATATTTGTAGTTAAAAGTTTATTTCTTTAAAGTGGTAGGAAATATTTAATGGCAAATATGGTACCTAATAATTATAATATAATAGAATTATTTTAAATTGTTATGTATTATATTATGTCCAAAAAAAATGCCCCCCCCCCTAATACTGATTGGATCGCGGCCTGATTAGGACTTTGTCCCTCTACCTGTATTTAATCGTTCGTGTGTTATTTTTATCGTAATAGTGTGTATGGTTTCTTTCTTTTTTTATTAGTTGGCGCGTGCCAGTTTATGCGCTTCCTGCATAATACGTTTTAAATCGAGCACGTATTATAATAAGTATATTGCGCTTCGGGTTCCCTATGGAAGGATGACGGAATGCTATGGTAAATCATCGATATAAACGGTTGCTCTGATATTTTACTAATATTACTATCTTATTGTTGAGCACCGGACTTAAATGTTTGCTATTATTATATCGTCGTTTATAGCGTATTTTTTAATCGCTACTATTTCAGAATGTATTATCTCATCGCGGACTTTGACCTGTAATACGCAAAAAATTACTACGAGAGGGAATTATAATAGATTCGACTTGATTTTCGGTCGGTTCGGGTATATTAGTACTCCCTTATCCCAATCCGTTATAGCTTTATTTTTTTTTAGAAATGCATACTAAAATGCCTGTTCCGGGCTAGAAAAATCGTCATAAACAATATCGAATTTGTGGTTAAACTTTTTGTCTTTAATAAACCACGTTTCGACTACGACAGGTCCTATAGTTAATATGGTGGGCGCGCTTTTGTCTTTTCTATGGACGTTTTTCTACTTCATTAACAACGAGATGTTCTTTAACATTGATCATAAATAATATTCATGTCCGCGCCGCTATTAATTCGAATTTTCCGTCGCTAGGTAGAAAGTCCCTAGACCTACTAAATGTTCGGCGTATTGGCTGTGATAAGTCGTACATTATTTTTATATCGACTATTGTTCGCGGAAGTTAGAAAGTAGAATTATTCCTGAACTTCTGAAGGCTCCCCCTCGGAATTTTTTTTCACGTTGATCTTTAATTTCGAAATTCACTGATGTCGTGATTTAATTACAATATTTGCCAATAATTTTACCTGCCCCGTATAATTCTTTCTAATCTCGGGTTTTTTTTATAATATTTTGTTCTAACGTCCTACACTCATATAGCGTTAAGGACCTATTCGATTGCATACGAAAAACATTTGATTGCGCTTTTATCGACATTCGGTCGATCTCCCGTTTCGTAAAATGGCTTTTGAATTGTTCCGGTTTATTTCGGAAATTATTTTTATGCTCAGGTTAGGGACGTTGTTGCTTTCGCAAAAAACGGGCTCCTTTCTATCGCAAGTAAAACGACTTCCTCGAAACTACTAACATTTCGTGATAGTAAAATTATTTAATAGGTTCCTGTACTGCACATAAATACGATTGTGCATGCTCCTGAACGGACTCTGTGCGTTGTATTTGGCTTTGCCTGGCTTTCCCTTGGAATGCGCGCGTTAATTGATATGCTTTTCAATGCGCTGCGCAACACCTTTATGATTCAGACTGACCTAATTTCATCGTATCAGTTGCCCACGTAAGTATTGTAATAATGGGTCGTATAAATATTGTTTCTAAATGCGATTTTAGCTCCTCCCAGCTATTAATTTCCCGCTACCTAATCGCGTCAAAGGCGTCACCTTTTAACTTAGTGAGTACGGCAGGTAAAAAGATCAGATGTTCATTTCTCCCGCGTATTTGGCAAAAAACAACAAATTCGCATTGCGAAATAAAGATGCTAGGTCGGTTCTAGCTTCCCCCCTGAGAAGTCGGGAAGTGTCCTTATAGCTTAATGAAGTCTAAACTGGTTAACATGGTGTCGATTGTTTCTAATAGATTACCGCAGTATAGTTTGATTGAAGTCTACTAAACGACTTGTATTGAATGTAATTTCCCCTGTACTATCCGATCTATTGTATTCGTTTTTAAAAACTGAATCTGCTTCAGGTTCCTGTAGAGCGGGATGTTTCGCTTGTCCTTACTCATTGTATACATCTACCGTATTATAGTCTCTGAACTCACACCAGATTTGACTTAAGTATATTATATTAATAACTTAAACCTAGATCCATTCTGTTGGAGGTGAAAGAAGGGTCCCTTGAAAGCTGCTTGGGCCTTTTTTGGATTTCCTACTTGAATGCACTCGTAACAAGCATGCTGGCTTGGTATGTTCCGTGGACGTTGTCTCTTGAACTGGACCGGTTGTTTCGGCATGGATAGATTGTTGAAACCAAATGTTTATACAACTTGGGTGGACATCCTTGATGGGCGGTTGAACGTGGTTCGTCGGTGGGTCTCGAATTACTATATGAAAAATAAATTTTCATCGATATCAGGGACCCACACCCTGACAACCAAATTTGTGTAGTGATGACTGCGCAGGACACGTTGAACACTAACACAATAATTATTAACGACGTCGCACGTCGTCGTTGTCTTGAGTGTGGATGAGAAAGTAGGTGATTAATATAGAACACTTTTAGACTTTTTAAAATAACAATAATTTAACGCTTTATTATTACAAATTCAAATACACAATAATTATAAGCACGGTCGTTAAGCTTGTTCTAGACCTACGACGCGGGTGATATCTTCTAAGTAAGGTAGGCGCTTCTATCCGTATTTAGCGGGTTCTATCAATGACGTACTCGTTGCGTGATAAGATATCTCTAATATTACTTCCCTAGTAAGGTCGAATTGCATTATTGGGAAATGGTAAAACGCTTGTTGTTTTCACTCTGATATATGCTTCTGTATATGCCTACATCACCCAGTAAAATTATTCTAAATGTATAAATTTAATTTCTACATAATATGTTATATCATATAGAGCTGTGGGTATAAAAATCCCTAATTATTGCTGTGAATGTCATTAATGTGTGAATAGCTATAACAATTTGGTGTTTTCGCCTTGACCTAGTTTTTTAAGCTTACTTTATATCCGTATTAATACCTACATTATTACAAATAAATTATACTTATTGTATAATTTATTTTATTCTATATTATTTTATTAAAACAATACTATAGCTTTTGGGTTTATACAGTCTTAATTTTTCTCCCTGCGCTCGTCCATGACTCTAAATATGATTTAAGGTTGTTTTATTCTACAAGCCGTAATAATTTTTTGTGCATAGGTATACATATTTTATTTTGAGGTTATTAATAGCTGTAGGTATACAGATAATCCATAGTTTTCGAGATATTAAAAGAAACTATGTTAAAATCTCATCTACAAAAAAAAACAACATATTGCAATATTAATTGCCTTACCTGATTGTTATTGTAATTAATAAATTACTCTATCGCGTATTTCTGTAAATATGTCACATGATCACAAACTTACCTAAAGTTAATTGTACGTATCCACATAACATTTAACTTAACTGAGTAAAACAAATAGTAAAAATTACAAAGTTACAGTAAATGGTACATCATTGTGATGATTAAAAAAAACGATTGTAAAACCTGTTCATTTGGTTTAATAATTGTAAGTAAGACACTATCCAATAAAATATTTTTAAAACTGTTTAAGCTCAAGTTAAAAATTGGGTTTAATGACATTAATTTTAAAAGTTAAAGAAAGTTGTTAAAATTAACTTAACTTGTAACTAGCTTTAACTTTTAAATCGTTATGCCAGGCTTGCTTTACTGTAAACGAATTGGTTATTTATTCTAGACCTAAACAATGCTGACAATTTTATAATTTTATAGTTTTAATTGTTTAGTTTTATTTTAAATTATTGATTATTTATTATACCACGTACGCGTGCCAACCATGGGATGTATTATTGATATGAGGCTAAACAAACATTTTTTTTTTTTTAATTTTTGTTATTATAAATATTACTAACACGTCATTTAACTTAAGATAATATTAATTAAATTTCAAGGGGTTAAAAATATTGATAATGGATTTTTTTTTTTTTTTTACTTTTATTAGCCCAGGAGGGCACCACGCTGCTTCCACAAGTTTGGCCACTTCCTCTTTTTCACTTCCTGTAGTTCGTCTCTGGTGCAATCTTTGATAGGTCTGACTTATGTGTACATCCATCTATGTCTAGGGCGGCCTCTGGGTCTTCTTACCATTGATTCTGCCCATCAGAACTTGCTTTGCATATGCCATTCTCTCTCCATTAAGTGCCCAGCCCATTCGAGTCTCATGCTTCTAATGAATGCTTTTAATTGGTTTTTTGGAATAGCTGGTTATATTCCCCATTGTTATTATTCGATAATCTCATTTCATAGATAGGGACCATAGATTCGGCGGAGATTTCCTTTCGAAGATTAGCAGTTTTATTCGTCTCCTTTTGTCACGACCACGTTTCGCAGCCATACGTCAAGGACTGGGCGTCGTAAGTAGCTCGGTATAAGTTGGCTTTGATTTTTTAGATAGGAGGAGTTTAGATTTAAATAGTTTCACTAATGCAAAAAAAAACTTGATTGGCTGCTGAGATTTAATTTATTCAGTAGAATATTGGTTGTTCTTATTATGTTAGTACCTAAGTATTGAAATCGTTTACCGCTTCGAAAAGGTTACTCCCCGACACTTAGATCAGCTACCATATCATTTTCTGCTGAGACCCATATATTTTGTTTTGTCTTGGTTAAACTAAGGCCCTACATTTGGCTTTAAGTAGATCGTCGGTTTTTGCGGTTACCTCGATGCGTGTATTACCCATTACCACAATGTCGTCTTGATAATGGATAGTTATTTATAATTATTTAAAACAAATCACAACGATTTACATTGTTTTTATCATAACAATTGCGGCGTTTTTCCATTCGGTTGGAAATCGGCCCATCTTTAACAATCCATCGAATTAACTAGACTTAATATATGCAAGGCTAGGCATTAACGAGTTAACAAGTTAAAAGTTCAGTTATTTTTAAATCATAAACTTAACTTTAACTTACCTAACTCATTTGACATATACGTTAACTTAAAATCAACTTATATTATTTTTAATATTCACAATCAGGTTAATTTTGAATTTTCATGTTATACAAATATTGTTTATATAAGTTATAAGTTCGTAGAATATAGAAAATATTATTAGAAAAAAAGATACATTTACGATTAAGAAGAATTTCGTACATATTTTTATGAATAAAAACTAATATGTCGTAATTATTAGGTACCTATTAATTAATAATAATCATCTGTATAAAGAGATCAATAGACACGTGCTTACGAATCATTGATTCATTATACCTACTTAATAGTTAGGTACTCATCAGTGTACTTATTACTTATTAATATTTAATAACGAGGTGCAATTATTATTGTACGATAATCGTGAATAATTGTCACACATTTCGATTTATACATTATATTTTATATTATATTAAAATACAAAAATACCTACCTACCTAATACTGGTGTATACAAAAAAAATATGGTGTATCATACGTGTATCTGTATACCATTTCGCATACAGTTTACACTGTAATTATATGTTAAGAGGCGTGACGAAAATTGTATGTGTGGCTCATGTGGGAAGGCAATTTCAGTCTTGGGCATCTATAATGGCTTCATAATATTAACTTGACCGTGACTAAAATTGTTGTATTTGTTGTAAATTGATATGAGTATTTTTCATATTAATAATAATATTATTATTATTAGGATTGTTATAACTGTGCTAGTTAATAACTGTGCTAACATAGAGGTTAGGTACATAATTTGTGTTGTGACTGTAGCTCTCTCATTAAGATCAAGTAGATTAATTTTGTGAATGACGTTTTTGGGTATACTAAAGAATTAATTATGTTCAATATTAATAATATTGTTCTTGATTTTCATCTAAACACATCTACGTCATTAATAAAGATAAAACAAAATAGCTCACACCCGCTATAACCACACAATATACTTACTTTTTTATTAACAATTTCTATAAATATTACATAAGGGCCTAAAGTAGGTTATATAATATTTTTATTATTGAACTTTTTGTTTTAGCCGGAAAGTGAATTAAGGGTATGTTTTTGGTCGAAAACGGCGATTCCCTCAAGAACACAACACTTCTACGCTTGTTGCAGTGTAACCCATGTCCGGCAGTCCAGCGTAAAACGCGGGACAACACCACATATTATATAATATAGGTCGACGTGCTCCACACATGACTGCTATGTTGTGTACTCAAATATATTAGTTTTAGCACAGACATTTGCGCTCATCAATCAGAAGTTGTCATTATCAAAACCATGTCAATACAGTTGATAAAAATATAATAAAAAAGAAATAATTCCAAATCAAATGCACAACACAAAGTAAAAATAAGGTATGAAACCACGCAAAATCGGTATATTGCTAACCGTTCGAATTAAATGCGTGTCAATTTTAACCATTTTAATGGTTTGGTACTACATATTATGTATAATGAAATACGTACCTATTATGATTAATTTTAATGAACAATAGTATGAACTGTTAAAAATTGTTAATAAATAAACAACTATTTATACAAAAATTGATTTTAATTACAATTCGACTAAATTATTTTAATAGCTTATAATATTTCATATTATAGTTTAAAGTATATGTTTAATTAATTATATTTGTTATACAGTCTACGAATCCATTGAATGTGGTGCTTAACATCTGTAAAACCTGCGATTGAATTATTTGTATTGGATCCTTGACACTCGCTACTCCGGTCAAATAATACAAATTTGAGTTTAAAAAGCTTAAGCCTGCACCGCTATAAACCATATTCACTCCTCTCAGAAACAAAATATATTTTATTCATAATACTTAATTTAATCATATGACTGTTATTGGGCAGTAGGTACCTACAATATAGATTTACCTTATTGAATATAAATAATGTACAAGTATAATAAAACAAGGGTAAATATGATATATTACCAATAACATGTGCCACAAGTAGGTCGAAATTATAATATTTATAGGCGTCTTATACACACATCCACACTGAGCACATTTTTCAGTGGAATATATGATAAAAGTAACTAATATAGCCGATAGCTCAATAAATTTCAAACCATGATTTATTATTATTGGTAGGTAGGTAACATAGTTTTGACTTAAAATTATATAGTGTGATTATCAAATATTCAATGAATTACTAAATAAACTACTTCTAAAAAAATTTTGCGCTAAAACTATACATCAATCAATTGGTGCTATCGTACACTGTATAGCAATTTAAATAATCATATTAACAATGTGAAGCTAACAGAAAGAGAATATATGCATAATGAAATTTAACATTAAACAATTTATGAATATATTTTAAATCACGTATAATATTATAATAGTATGCAATTCAACATAAAATCTAATAATTTTAAGATAAAAGGGATTAGTAAAATCTTTACATGTCCCACTGATAAATCCTAGAATCGATATGATTATTTAGAAATATTTAAATAATGTATTTTTAAAGATATAGTCAAATTAAACTTAACACCTTGAAAATATCATAACTTTGCATTCAAACCCAACAATAAAAAAAAAAATAAATAATTAGCTTACGGCACAGCATTTTATTAATATAGTTACATTTATCATGAAGTCACTAACATAGTGTGTAGGTATCTAATATAAAATATTTCCATGATATACTAAAATATACAACATAGGATAAATAATTACAACTGACCATACAAGATGTGAGATGATGCAATAATATACTAACGCATTCATGAATATGTCACATATATTCTTTATACCACACACCCACCCGTGTAAAAAAAAAAAATGCTCTCGGTCTCCACACCCTTCCGATGTTCGAATGGACACTCTGAAAAACGACACAATTGGTCTACCGGTGGTAATTACGTTAAACTGTAGATAAGAGATCATACTTTAATGTTAATTCTAAAGTTCTAACCGATACATCTAAGCAAACAAAGGGATTACACAAAAATCTTCATGCTCTCGACTACCGTATTTAGACGGGACATTAACCACACCATATCCTAAGTGATTCTCCCAGTGGCATGTTTGAGGGGGGCAGTGGGAGCGAACCCCAATGACTTGGAAGAATAATTGGTATTTATATAGTACTAGGTACATAATATGATGTTAAAGCAAAACGGTTTTTTTTATATACTGTACATGTTTTAATATTAGGTATAATATTGAAACATATTATGTTATATTGTACTTCCTTTACTTCGTAGTAGTCAGAGTAGTAATCTTAAATAAACAGTCGTATACACGCATCATGATTTACATATACACCTAGCCCGGATATTGGGGTTTAGAGTGGCTCACGTATGTAAAGGGTTCATATAGTCTTCTCGGCTTAAAATTACATTGCGTGGTAATTTGTACTTTGTATACTGCCTACAAGAATATATATTTTTAATTTTTTTATTGGTTGTTCCAACTGGCGTTGGGGCCCGTCACCCGCCTACAATATTCATCATCACGGGCATGATAAGTGGTGGCACATGGCCAATTTTTTCATATATTTTTTATTCTTATATTAATTGTAAATATGTAAAATGTGATTCTTTAATTTCATAAAAATTATGTAATCTTCATTTTTAAAATTTTCCACCATTGAAAAAAATAATCCAGGCGTCTATAATAATTTTTAAATTAAGTATATTATATTATAAGTTAATTACCCAATCAGAACCGGCACACAAATTTATCTTTAGTTCACATTATGATTCAAATCCGTTTGTATACATTTTCCGGCAAGTACTATGGTCAATGTATGGCAAAGATGCTTCCAGTAAAATAGGACTGGCAATGCCTTTTTTCGTTTTTCCCCAACCAACAATCTGTAAAAGTATTAAACGATTGTACAATGTATGATCCAAGTTATAAAAATAATGTATGTCTGTTTGTCTGTGTTTCCATATTACGATGCCAACTGTTTATATAATATTATTTTGAGATTTCCGTCTGTGTGTGTGTTCATATTACCATGGCAACCATTTATATATAATTTTGGTATTCCATGGAATTTTGTATATAAGTGGTTGCCATGGTATATGTAATGGTTTTAGATTATTTTAAAACGAAGAAGAAAAGAAGAAGAACAACTTAAGTTATGTGGTATATTTAAAAATATTATTCGGGTTTAAATATAATATTATAACCGTTTTCCCCAACCAGCAATCTGAAAAAGTGCAAACGTTGTAAATGTGCGATATTATACTTATATTAATTCACTTGTATTTGAGGGTTGGAGACTAACTGATCAAAGTATCTTAATTTGGAAAATTCAATAAAAAATGTGAAATACAGTATAATGTATGATGTCATATCATGGATTGGTTTAAAAGCATTTAAAATATTAACGTTTAATCACATTCATCAAAATCTCGAAAAAAAATTCAAAGAGTGTAACTAAAAATTGTATAAAAATGGTCATTTTAAAAATCTAAAATTTAAAATTTAAAACAAAACGGTATATCATATATTGTGTTGTAGTTTGGTGTAACTATAAAACAAAAAGTCCGTAATGCAATATTCACTGATTGTTTAGCATTGACATTTTCTTTTACCATAAACTGTCAAAATACATTGTCTGCTTCGAGATTTTATACGGACATTTTCAGTTTCAGTTTTTTTCTATTAATGTCAAAACATTAAAAATCTCGGGTCAATAATGAAAATTTAAATTGAAACATTTAATATAAGGCTTTAATTAATTGTTCAATAGGTTGAAAAATTTTGATGAAAATACATTTATTGATGATCAATAGTGGTTAGGTACTAGGTATACAGGAATTAACTGTAATTAAAATAACAATAGTATATTTGAATAATATACAAACAACCCCTTTCTTTTAGCTCCATTTGGTATGGTATTTTATGCATGTCCAAATCGACACCAAATAGGTGAAAACACACGATGAAAGAAGAAATTCTGTTTGTAAACCACAAAGTATAGCTATATCATTAGCATGGGAACCCGGAAAAGTCCATGTAATCCTCATGCAGATGAACCGTGATTCACTATACCAATGGGTTTGCTTCATATTATATAAGTTATTACCAATTATTTGTAGAATTTGAGTTAGTAATAACTTACATTCATTACATTAGTAAATCATTGTCATTATTTTAATTGTCTCTAGAATATTTTCCAACAGCAATTTTGTACTGACCGTCATTAACTGATATTCTATTAGATAACATACCTTTTACCCAAAAACATTGAGCCGCTAAAATGATATTTATTTAATTATCATTATTTTCTATCATTCATTGTACAAATATTTTACCAGAAACGACCAAATTCGGAGATATAATCGATCCTCCACAAATCAAGTCATAGTCATTGAACATTTTTTTATTAAACCATACACACAACAGTCCACGGTGCAGTACATCAGATTGCTGTTTCCACCACCCATAATCATATTCCAGTTTATGGTATAAACTTACCGCAACCTTAAAGTAGTATTTGAATATACATAGGAATGTAACAGGTACAAGTAATAATGACAATCGAATAGACATACTGTTGGAGTTTTTAAAAACTATAAATCAATCGATTAACACGTACCTAACGATTAAGGCATTCATTTTTATGTAATCATTTGTTATACAAACTACAAGCAATCTGCATTTAAAGTTTAGTAAATTAATAAAATATAAATTAAATTAGGAATTATGTGTATAAAAAAATTACAATTACTTGGACTGCATCTATACAGTTTTCTTTATTCCACGCTCCATTGGGATGGCAAAAGTTAATTCCAGTGGTTCCTCTACGTGTCCATTTGGGTGGTAATAATGGCTGACATATGGTTTGGCTATTGTATCGGGTTTTATGGAGGGATTTGAACAATTAGCATACCTTCCAGTTAAGGACAGTATAATATCTAAAACTATCGGACTCTAGAGGTGGACACATTTTATAAACGTGATTAAGTAATAATTAAACATGAACATACTTTGCGTTAGTAATTATTATGACATTAATTGAATAAATTAAAATACGAAACTTACTAAAGGACCATTTATCAGAACTCGATGACCGTTTTTCCAGTTTTCCCTCACTCAGGATGCCAGTTCCTGAAATAATATATTGTTATGCATTTAAGTATACGTAAACAATGTTTAGTGGATTATGATATTTATTGTTTTGATGAGCATTTGCCGTTTGAATTCAATAATATTATATATTATTATCATGCATTCATGTGTAATACATAACGGTGGCATCATTTTATATATTAATAGTTGGTAAAGTTTTTACTTATATTCAATATTGTATTTGTATATCTACATGCTTTTATATGCAGTTAGTTACCTATTAAATAGGGTGATTATTTTATCATTGAACACTCATTATTTCACGAAGTGTAATGTTTTTGAAAAATATATATACATAGTGTCAGGTATTTACGAAACCAAGTTTTTATTAACTCTTCAGAAACTTTTAATACTTAAAACTCATAAACTACTCGCCCTAAATTCGATTTTAGATTCTAAGTGGAGCGATGAAAATATATTGATTTTAAGTTGATGTGCGTTTTTTTTGTGTACACGATCAGTAGTTGTTAAATTACGAATTTAAATTTGTGGACTGTATGAAATTTTTATTGCTATAAGAATATAATATACTTGGTTTAATTTGTAGTGGGTAAATTGTATTTAAGCGGCGATTGGCAATCTAAAACGAGCCAAAATATTAATCAATTCCTCCTGTATAGTAGGACCCTTTAAAACCGCATCGTTCAAACTAAGTCCTCTGTCCGTTTTACAGATGCACAAAAATACCAGCGCCAGTCTGTAATAGTACTATTTGATTTATCACGGCCATGATGCGGTTAAAAAATAGTCATTTACGTGATTTTTTTTTTAGTTTTCCAAGACGATTTCGATATGATTTAATTCAATATATTCTTCCATAAATTGAATATATTCTAGTTGAATATGGGGTTGAATTTAAATCGCGTTTCAAGGAAAAAAAACGTAGTAACGCAGCCGAGTAAAAAATTGCCTATTTCTTTTTATTCGGTTTTTTTTTAAATGTAATTTTACAATAAATGTAAGTCTACGCCTTGCGATTCTGTTTGATTAAACTACGATTTGAAAAAGCCTTTTTCTTCCATTGTATAATTATTTTATCATTTGGATTACCGTTTTAAGTGTCAAAACATGTAGAGATTGGATCTCCAAAATTATTTATTACGATTCGCTTAATTAAACGTAATATTCCCCGATCGGTATTTTCTCGCATTTTTTGGTATAGGGCCAGCATCATCCATCCTAACACGGTCTATTGTATAATGTCCGGACATGCGTGATTTAATTTGCCCGAACCACGCCATTAATTCGAAAAAACAAATCATTACCAATAACATATCAATTTTTTTGCGTTTATTATATGCGTTGGTAGCCAATGTAATATATCTGGTAACATTTTACGTTTTGGGTCAGACCTGAGCCGGTATGTCATAGTTAATCTGGGTAATATTAACCCCAAGATTATGGTTTTTTCATAAGCTTGTGGGATCTATATCTTCACCGTCACCGCGGACTCTATAGTGTGTCCTGCTTGACCTATAACGGAGACATCGCTCTTTATTGTTTCGGTCTAATTGAAGGGTTGTGCCATATATTCCCGTGACAAAATTGTTGAGATCCAGGAGTCAATAGCGCACAGCAATGCTCGAATTATCCCTGCTATCATAACTTTATTACGGGCGGTGGAAACACAACGTGTTTATCGGGGCGCAGCCGCCGTCGCTTGCGACTGGAATGGTGCTGTGGATGGTGGTTCGTTATCGGAAAGGGACTGCGTACTATTTTCGTAAACGCTGTCATCGTATGACCTTTATCCTACACCGTCTTTACTCGCATTTAAATGGTAGTATCGTGTTGTGGGCTTTATGGAACTTGAAACATTTTTTACTGACATTTTTTGTCGTTGGTGTGGACGTTTACATTTATTTGCACAACTTTAGTGCATTTACTTTATTTATTCTGTCGGGTCTGATTAATTGGAATGCAGGACACTTAGACATAGTATGTGGTAAATTACAATTGTAAAATTTGGTCAGATCGGTAGCGGAATGAATAAGTTTCTCATTGGGATGACCTATTGATTTTTTTATTTTCCTTCGAATCCGAACTTTCTTGATATTCATTTGTGATACTGATTCAAAAGCTTCTACTATTTTAAAACGTTTTCTAAAAATTGTAGTCAGTACTTGAATTGGTGGTACTCGTCTTTCGGCGCAATTGTTTCCATGATTTTATGGTCTATAATCTAATTTGGCTCGTAATTAAATGAATTAAATGAATCCCCACCTCGAGGATTTTCTCCCAAGGATCCAAAGTGTTGATATGATAATTTAATTTCTCAATTAATTTTCCGCAATTGTTTGGATTCTTCGTCCCTCACTGATAATCGTACAAGGCCTCTACGTATGTGATGGAAGCACATTTTTATTGTTATACCGGGCAGTCATAAATTTCCCAAGAGATACGATAAATGGTTGGTAGTCGTCTCTATTGCCCGGTAGGACCTGAGCCACTTCATCCGATAACGATGCACGTAAATGGGAAAACAGTTGGATATCGCTATTGCGATCGTTTTGTGTATAATAACTCCAAAAATTTCGTAAGTTGTTATAGGCCTTCAAGGTAGATACCCGAAAATGTCGGTAGACTTATCGCCGCTGTGTCATTGGTGGCCTTAGAATTATACAAGAAAATCCACTACCACTAATTGCCGTCACCTGTAGAACCGGAGCAAGCATCTTACTACGTATAACGTCTGCGTTACCTTGATTTTCGATTTGCTCATTACTTCTGTCGTACATTAAATCCTCGCATAATGAAACGGCTTTAAATATGTATCTTCGAATTCCACGCGGTAGTTCGTTGCTTCTTCATTTTCTTCATCGTTCAGTAACAGCTCGATTGCACTTTGTACTTTCGAATTCTTTCCAAACATCCTCGTTCTTTTCCCAACGGCACCTCAACTCTGTCCGATTTATTTCAACATTCTTGTCAACATTTGCTAGGTGATTTATAAACCTTGTTAGCTGGGCTTTTAGTTGGCCTCTACGGGTTTTCAAGGCACCTAACTATGTCCCCCTATTTTATATTTTTATATAAATATATTTATTTTTTTTTTTTAATTAAAACCTAATAGTTTATTTTAGAAAGGAGTGGATTTAAGATAATATAGATTATATTCAAAAGCAAATAACTTTAGATAGTTAAAAAATATTAAAAATACATTTGCACAATTTTTTTTTATAAGCATTTAAAATTTGAATTTTGACAACATTTATCAAATTTTAATTTTAATAATTATTTTGTAGTTAAAAATGTATAAAATGTTCAATTTTTATGGCTAAGGATTGAAAATTTAAAACAAGGCTCCACTACGTTATTTGTAAATATATAAATTACTTTATTCACAATAATATCATCAAATACCTATACTTAGTAATATCATAGGCTGATTGACCGTTTTAGATCAGAATCGTTATTCTTATACAGTGATATTATATCATTGAACTCAAATTTAACACCATCCATTACAGTGACCCACTTGTAATCTACTGCGCAGTTATAAAGTTACTCAAAATCTCGAGACCTACCAACTACCAAGGTGGTTTCACATAAGAAATCGGTAGAGGTTTTCCAATTTAATTGTCCCAACGATGATCATTGATTGTTTATTGGAACATATTGTTTTCATTTACAGCCGCTTTTCTACGTGTTCACATTCAACCACATGCCTATCTACCGATTGCCTACGCCTTTTATTATGATGTAGATTATTGTCCGCGATCTCCAAAATGTGTACAGCTTTTTAGCTATCACGAGGGGGGAGAAGTCCGGGGGTGTCCCCTGGCTAGCTCGGAGAGCTAGGGAGATAATATAAACAAGTTGGGCAAGTGGCTGTCGCTCTGCTGTACAGTAGGTAACAAGTGGGTCACTGTAATGAATAGTGTTAAATTTGAATTCAATGGTATAATATCATTGTATAAGAAAAACGATTCTAGAAGTAATTTATATTTAACCTATTTACTTTGTACCTTATTTTAAATTTTCAATCCTTAGCTGTAAAAGTTGAACATTTTATACATTTTTAATTTTATATTTGATAAATGTTGTCGAAAAGCGAACTTTAAATGCTTGTAAATATAATATGTATATTTAATATTTTTAAACTGCTATTGTAACAATATATGAGGAGTCCAATATTAAATTTTCAAACATTTTTTACCTAACAAATAAAATTTTATTGACATTCATAGGAAAAAAAACTAAAAATATTGAAAACTGAAAATGTCCATAAACAAATCAAAACAAATCTAAATATTTTTAAAATTTTAACATGTATAGAAAAGGCTAATTTAAGCAACCAGTGAATGTTTCATGTATCTACAGTGATATTTTGTAGAGTTACACCAAAACCAAAATCGATTTTGATTTAAAATTGCCAGTTTTACTTAATTTTCTTTCAAAAATTATTAGGAATTTCAAATTTTTACCTTCTCAATGCAACAACTAGATTCAGTTTTCCATCGAACAAGATACTGAAGTTGAAAATCGATTTCTTATTTTGTCTACTAATCGTGTACATAGACATAAAAAATATAATAAATAAATAAATAAAACATAAATCATTGTAAAAACAATACATTCATCCCTCCACCTAGAACCTAAAAATAAAATATTATCTTCGGGATTATATACTGTTACAGTCTAAAAAACAATTTTATTTAGAACACCTCAAGCCTGGGCATAAAAGAATTAAAAATCTAAAGTTAAGTTAATTTTAACTTTTTAAAATTTAATTTTCATTAACTTAATTTTCAACCTAAATTATTTTAATTATTATAAACTTAATAAATAACGAGTTACTTTTAATCAAATTCAACTTAAGTCAATTTATAAATAATTAAATAATAAATATAATTAAAATAAAAATAATTATTAATGTTGCATATTACATAACCATGTACTAGATTAGGAAATTAAAAATATAGTTTAAGTAGTTTCTTGTTCCATTAACCAGAATTCTTCAAGAAAAATATCTTAATTAAATAGTAAAAACATATTATTGCAATAGCCATTTAGGTCTATATTATATTATAATATATATAGGTGTATCGTATATATTAAAGATTAAAATTTAAATATATACCATACCATACCATACTGCGGCATACGGGCATATTGTATAATATTAATTAAGAATTAATACTAATAATCAATAAGTTATATGATAATATTTTCTTATTATATCTATATAGATATAAATCACAAATGTACAATTCTAAAAAACATATTATAAAATTTTTTCGCCATAAACATGTTATTTATTGATTTATAAATCAATAGATTGTATTTATTTCGGCATTTTCAATTTCGTATGTTTTTGGTACCTATTACATAATTCTATTAATTCAGTACCTATTAATTTAATTCTATGTATAGAAAAGCTATTGGCTATTTCCTGTGTTCAATAATATTTATGATTTTTATTGATTTAATCTATATAACTGGGTATTATTTATATGGATATTAAAAAAAAAATAATAAAACTCAACTTAACTTAAGTTAATAAGTTAATTGAAAATGTTCATATAACTTATAACTTATCTGAGTTAAAAAAAAAAATGGGTTAATTGATAACTTTAATCTTTTTAAAATGTTTTCCATCACCTTAACTTAACTCAATTAAAAATTATCATTAACTTGACTAGGTTTGGCAATACCTACGCCAGGACATACATAGACACATATTATAAGATTGTAAATTAAAAAATTAAATCTGAGAAAAATTGAAAACAGAATTTGTATAGTAAGTTAAAATTTAAATTAATCAGTTCGAAAAATCATGTTATCAAAATTACAAATTATTATTTTGATTAAATGACTGGTTCATATAGGTATTGTAAAATTGTATTCAAAACTCTTTGTGTATATTTTATACATATTTAATTACCTACAAAGATTATTATACTAATATAATTTCTTAAAAACATGATTCTTTATTTATTAATATATTGCACCTATACGTACCGAAAATTAAACATGAATATATGATCCAGGAAGACGTCACCTTCATTGCCAATGTTGAGCTGAGACTAAAGCAAATATATTTTAAAAATACAACCAATTAATGTTTATCCATAAATTATGAACATTTTGAGCCACTATGTATACTAAACAATATTTTACTGCACCTATGTATTCTTAAAATATGTAAGTATAAGAAAATATATTATAATAATATAATATACCTATGTCAAAACACTGAGAATCTCTGTAGAGAATTTTGTTAATTTTTTACCTAGTCGGATAAGGGTAACACTAAATGAGAGACGAGACCTACAAAATACAACTTTACAACACTAGAGTTCTTGACACATAATGTTGGGACTTCTAAAAACCTAACCTTTTATCACACGATGCTGATATGTAGTCGGTTTGCTATTATGGACTTTAAACTATATGCAATCACATGTTCAAATTACGCAAATATAGGTGGCAAAAAAAATTTTAAATTGATTATAATATATATTTTTTTTAATATAGGTACATATATTATACGCTACAAATATAATTAATATATTATAATTAAATGTTAAAACGGAATTCCCGGTGACCTGACCTATTTTTAAGAAAATACAGATAAGCGTATCTATGCATTTGAAATATTTAGACAGTAGAGTCACACAGACTCAGACAGACAGTAGAGTAAAAGGCGATATAAACACCTGGCGACATGGCCTAAAACAACAACAACGTCTATACACTTTTTTTATCTATAAATATAACCCATAGCAACCATTAAAAAACAAAAATGTCCATCGTAAATCTCAAAATTCCTGTTTGAGCACCTACCAGGGGTGATCACTTCCCTTTTGAAATTAGCTTATGACACTCACAAAGAATGTGGCTTTGTATTGGTGAAAGAATTTTCGAAATCGGTTCAGTAGTTTCGGAGTTTATCCCGAACATACAAACTAACACTATCATTTTATATATTAGTATAGATAAAAATGAATATTTGTGTGTAGATTAGACCTCTGGGAAGAAGATGGGCTAATTTAAAAAGTGTTGAATTTGTTTTTTTTTTTATTCATTGGATTTTAGTGCGTTTGCGTTAGGCTTTTGTATTAATTGATTATATCAATCCTCCGTAGGTGAAATTAAGTAAAAATGACAAACTTGGTACAATGTTGATACTTTAGAGTTAAATCATACACTTACGTACAAACAGCACGGGGGGCCGCGATCTACCGCAGGTAGATACTGCTGCGAATCAGAATTTTTATTCTGGGCAACAGAAAAGTTAAGATCAATTTTGAACACCATACACCACACACCGAATATTAAATAACAAATTGAACAAATTTTGAGTCATATAGAACTGGTACATTTAACGGGCAACGAAGTGCCAGCGGGATCAGATATCGTGGGTCTAGAATGAAAAGGTTCTAAATCGTATTTTCTTCAAAAGTCACTTTTTAACATAAATGGTTTTAGAATGCAAAGGCGCATCTTTTAAGCTAACATTCAGGATTATACGATCATTATTGATGATTTTTTTAAAAGTAAAAGGTTCTAAATCGCCAAAAATTTAATTATAAGCACAATTTAATCAAATTGAAAAAACTCGGTTAATAGAACCAAATTATTAACGATACGGTATAGTATGAAAAGGTTCTAATTCAATTAAGCACTACTGATAGTACAATAATATTATTATTGTTATTGTACGATAATATTGTGGTACACAATAATATTGATAAAATTATAGTCTGTTTTACCCACGGACTAGAGATATATCTTACTACCACGTCGGACCGTGAACGTGATTTTCCACGCTCGCGGCACGTGTACGGCTTGACGTGCATGACGTGCCGCGTGGAATCGCGGAAAAAAAGCCCACGGAAAAAAACCCAAGGAAAAAAAACCCAAGGAAAAAAAACCCAAGAAAAAAAAGCCCAGAAATAGAAATAGAAATGTGAACACATGTATACAGGGGCGCCCGTAGAGAGGGGCCAGTGGGTGCCATTGCACCCACTGGGATTTTTTTAATGATCAAAAAAATTAATCTTTAATAATGTAAATATATGACTACCTATATGTATATATAACATAAATTTAATTTTGCACCCACTGAGCTGATTTTCTGCGGGCGCCCCTGCATGTATACTCTACTTCTAATGATCTAATTAGTAATTACCATATACCTATAACAAAATATAATAATATATTAATATATTATATATTATAATGAAATTAATTATTAATTGTTGATTATATAAAATATAGATTGTAAATCAAATAAAAATATAAATATGAACACAATATTATGTATACGTCAAAATTTATTGTGTTATAAGTTATAAGTCAAAAAACATCAATCTTAGGAATATACGTTAATATACTTAGAGAGCAGATAATAATCATAAACGTCAGTCAATTTTCGACTGTAAAATTACAACAATAATAGCTCGAAAAAGCATAATACAATAATAGTAGGTGCACAAATGCATAATAACATAGATAATAATATAGTCAATAGTCATAGAATAAAAATAATAATAATAATAGTCACAGCAGGTCAGTCAATTTTCAACTGTAATAATATAAATATTTTGTTGGGTATAGAGTAATACTGTAACATAATAATAATAATAATTGATATCAATATTCAATAGTCAATAGTTCAATATAGTTCAAATAAGTTGTCACTCGTCAGTCGTTTTTAATACAATAAAATATAAATTACATAAAATAATTCACTAATCAAACATTTAATTACAATATTAAAGTATACATAAAGTTAGTAAAATTAATCCAATTTAATTCGTGTGTTGTATGAAATAGCGTCTAAAAAATTTTCAATTGTTCTTTTTCCTTCATTATAATCTACGCATAGTCGCTTTAATGTAGTTTGATTTTTTACTGTAAGTTTTCTTTTTTCACTGGTTGTATATTTCCTAAATTGTACCGTCTTATTTTGGTATCATCTACAACAATTTCTAACCTCAGTTTTTTTAACAGAGTCCAAATGAATGGATGGTTATGACCTACTAGATTTGAGAACCTATGATTCCATCCCTCGGTTGTATTGTTCGTTCTATGTTGATCATTCAACGTCGTCTCGTGGACGTTCCAGACACTTGGAGGAAACCTTGGTTGAACTTTTTTAAATTTTATTTTGTTGATCGGACAATTTGTTCGGTTGAAAGTGCCATTTACATATGTAGAATCAAAATATTCCACTAAATCTAAGGCAGTATCAGACATAATAGATTTCAAATATGACATTCCTTGTTCAACATCTGTTAGAGGTAAGAATGCTAAACCATCTAACATTCTGCAGAATTTTGTAAAGTTAGGGTCTTCACAGTATAATTGTTCTAAACCTAAAGCTTGAATTTTTCTGTGGGTTGATTGTGACAAATGATAGAAGCACCCACGTATAATAACTTCTTTGTTAAAGATTTTATACACAGCTTTAATTACAGCCTTTTCAAAATCAAGATGAACATATTTTGGATCTAGGTACAGATTCTGCTCTGCACACTTTTCAACCAATGTTCTAAATACTGTTTTGTATGTTTCAGATGTTTTTCTTTATAATAGGCAATAAATTGCAGTTATGAAAATACTATCTACTTCTACTCTTATAACATACAATTGTAAAAATAATTTTGGTGCTAGTGAAAAATTACCATCTAAATACCAAGAATTGGATTTTGATAAATTGTTCATACTTTCTACAGTCCCGAAAATTAGAATCCTTTCTTCAGAATTAATACCATTGTCAAAAATTAAAAAATGTTCATACTCAGGATGACCTGTTGTGCACCACTCATCTGTTAAAAGTAAAGAATTGAATCAAGGCTAGTTGGTTTAACTGGATTTAATGCAGAACGTTGATTTCTTAAAGTTCTTTTAACATGGTCCTCCACTGGCATCTTCGCTCTAGTGTTACCGTCCAACTTAGAAATTTCTGCCACATAAACTTCAAATGGCTTAGATAAACCAGTTTTCGATTGTTCCTTCATCGCACACAAAGCTTTTTCTACCTTTGCACTGTCATCATCTTTAAAATGGGTATGTCCTGTTTTCACTTCTGGGTTCTCCATTTTGAGATCGGTGTATAATTCTCCAGTACATTTCATTGAACACCTCCAGGTTATTTTTGATATGCCAATATATTTTACAACATATACATAACCTTTATAACAACCTTTGCCACCACCTTTATTTGATTTTATAATTTTCATTTCCAAAATTGGTAAACAAAAGTATAAAATATAAAACAAATTAAAATTGGATAAAACTGGATAAAACTGTACTATATTACCCAGCTATTGATAAAATCCAATATTTTGACTGGTTATATACTGTTTATATATATATAAATTATATTAGTAAGTACCGAACAATATAAATTAAATTAAATGTCAAAAGGCTTATCAATAGTTGGGTAATAAAAATGCAATTTATTGGCAGGTGGTTCATCAGTGGTTCATGGCAGTATCAAACCCCCTACATAAACTATAATCTTGAGCAACGAAAAAGAAGATCTTATAATATTTTCAATAGAACGAAGAATAACGATGATTATTTATATTATATTTATACATACTAATATTTATTCATTTATTTATTTATTTACTATTATAGGTACATTTAAATTTTTCAATAGGTAGTTATAATATATGATTAATAGTTAAGTATTAATAAATACAAATATAACCTAATAATAATAGTTGAGTATATTATATTTTACTAGTTATTATTATTTATGATTATTAACTGTTATAGTGGTATGTAGTATGTATGTATGTATATTTAATATATCATATTGTGTTGGTATTTATAATGATCATTTTCATTATAATATATAATATATTATTATATTTTGTTATAGCCTATAGATACATGGTAATTAGTAATGGTAAAAGTTAAATACATATATATGTACATATTTTAGAATTTTTAATACATACAAATCTGCACCCTAGTAATTACTAATTAGGAGTAGAGTATACATGTGTTCACATTTCTATTTCTTTTTCTGGGCTTTTTTTCCGCCTACCGCCGCGTGAGCATCTCTTTGCGCGCGAACGACCAGTTGCACGCCTCACACGGGTATATACGCCTTGGCCGAGCCGACAGGCATGTCCTCAACCACGGGCGGCACTTCCAGGTTGTACCGGACGGCTTGCTGACGTTCACAAGCGGACAGGTCGAGTGGCGAGTCTTGGGGTGGTTGTTCGAACGTGTACAATATGGAACCACCCATCAGCAATGCCAGTGACATGGGCTTGATGGGTGGCTGTTGCAGGCGCCACTGGTGTGGTTAGGTTCCTCACCGCCCCTCACCGCCCCGGCAACCACTGCGTCGATGCTAACTCACCCACCGTATAGCAGGTGCAGGAGTAGCACCCGAAACAGCTGCCCATCACTCCCATGTCAATGGTATTGCTGTTGGCCGGCTCCATATTTTACACGTTCGAACAACCGCCCCAAGACTCGCCACTCGACCTGCCCACGAAGACATGTTGACCGGGTCCATGGTATACACGTATCGACGCCCACCACACAAATTTCCTTGACTTGACCATGCAGACGTCGGCCAAGGCGTACCAGTGCGAGGTGTGCAACTGGTCGTTCGGGTGCAAAAAAATGCTCCCTAGGTACACGAGCGTCAATCGGAAAACCGTTCTCGCGGTCAGACGAACTGATCAGGCCCAAACGTACACACACCTGAGAAGACCGCTCAAGTGTCCGCAACACCCGTATGCCGTCCGCCTGCACGGGGAAACGATCTCCAGGCACAAGCGCTAACACACGTGAACCTGACGTCGTCGCCACATCGCCCAACCGGCGATATAGTATAACAAGTTTTTTTTTTTTTTTATTTGAAAATGAGTAACTTTTAGAGAATTAAAATGTTCATTGAACGTTAATTATATTAGTATTTACTAGAAATTAAATGATATTTAAAATATATTTATTCTTTCTATGTATGACACAATTTTTGTTTTGTTTTGCTTTACCGCTGCAGTGTTCGACTTTAGTCGCTTCGAACCACATATAGGAATATCGGAGTCGGAATGAGTCCACCGCTTCCGGAGAATGACGGGCAGGTATAGTCAAGACCACCTGTAGCGAACGAACGTGTACATGGAAACCGGCCAACAGCAAAGCCAGCGACATGGTCGTGACGGGCCGCTGTTGTAGGTGCTGCCGTGAGGGCGGTAGAATCGGCGGCTGCAGTGGCCGCCGAGGTGGTAAGATGCCTTCGCCGCCGCAGAACATGCAGTCACTCTTCGGATACTTGAGATAGTGGTGCAGCTGGTCGGTGGCGGTGGGTCTACTGCTGTTGCGGCGGTTGCCGGTAGTCGGTTGGTGCGGCACTGTCGGGTCGTCAGCTGGTCTCATCTGGCTCGGGCTGACCGGAGAGTCGGTGTGTGATCATTGCGGCAACCTGTTGCATGACCACCACATGACTAAAATTGTTATTCTTTGTTTAAATGTTTAATTTTGTAAATAATTTGCCTATAAAAAAATATTTATACACTAAGATGTCACAATGTGATTTCTATAAGGAATTGGAATTTGTAACAACAAATAGAAATAAATATTTGACTACCATGGAAGTTATTCTATGTAAAGTTGAATCGATTTATCGCAGACACGTAATTCAAGTTGTATATACCATAATTGGGAGAGAAAAAATATAATAGCTATTCAGTATTGGTATTTAATTCAGGGTTGTTATGTTTAAAACACAATGAATATTGTGTTTTTTTTTTGTTTATTATTAATAATAAATAAAATAGATATCCTTCAGAAAAAAAATTAAAGTACCTACTAAATAATTATATCTAATACCTACCATCATTCATTTAAATTTTTAGATTCTGAGCGTAACGATGAATGTATTGATTTTATAATGATGTGTTGTTTTTTTTTATTGCACGATAAGTAGTCGAAATAATGTTTAGATTTTCAACTTCAGTATATTGTTCGATAGGAAAGTGAATATAGTTGGTACTTTTGAAAGGTCAAAATTTAAAATTTTCAATAGTTTTCAAAAGCACCCGGAAAACCAAAATTAAAATGAAGGAAAATGTTGGTTTTTAGTGTAACTCTATAAAACAAATGATCGTAAATACATGAAAATTTCACTGAATGTTTATATAAGCTTTTTCTAAAAATTTAAAAATTTAAAAATATTTTGATTTGTTTTAGGCTGTTTACGGTTATACTCAGTTTCCAACTTTTTCCATTTTTTTCTAATTTAGGTTTTTTGTCAATAAAACTTTATTTGTAGGGTAAACAGTTCGAGAATTTAATACAAAGCTCCTACTATATTATTACAATGACAGTTAAAAAATATTTTAAATCCTTATTCACAGTTTTTTTTATTATTCAAAGTTAAAATCTTGACAAAATATGGAAAAAAAGAAGAAAATGAGCAAATTATTTTGAGTTAAGAATTCATAAAAATTGTGCTTTTTAAATCTAAGATTTGAAAATGTAATACAAGATTATTCATAAGTTTTTGTCTACCTTTATCAAAAAAAAAAATGTCTACAAGGAAGTAAATTTTTATGAGCGTTTGAAGTTCATTTTTTACAACATTGGATATTCCCTCGATTTCTCATGTAGCGATTTAGTTATTGTAATTC
Source organism: Sitobion miscanthi (assembly GCA_008086715.1). Taxonomy (NCBI): domain Eukaryota; kingdom Metazoa; phylum Arthropoda; class Insecta; order Hemiptera; family Aphididae; genus Sitobion; species Sitobion miscanthi. The sequence continues at coordinate 26,581,380 of CM017797.1, forward strand.
AAAAACAATCTATAACATTTAACATTTAACTTTTACTCAAAACCGTATTGACATTGCCTACATTAAACGCCTTAAAACCTAGTCATACACAATAAAGAGGGCGGTTTTCCAAAACCGTATATAAGGACATAAGGTATATTTAAAAATATATATATTGACCAAAATGTATGTATACCCTAGGCGCGGCGATGGTGAGACAGTGTAAATATAGAATCGCCAATCACCGACGACGACGGTTATTGCTGATTTTGTTCCGATTTCTACACCTTCTGCTCGCCGTTTGTGACAACGACGTTGTCAAAAGTGCACTTCTGCTGCTGTTATCGCTGACTGAAAAATATTGAATTTTTATTTAATTACCATGTACCTATGATGACTTGTGTGAGATTAATACTGAATTTTAATAAATTTTAATATAACAAGTTTATATGCCTTTTCATTTCGCGCATACTTGAATTTTTCCCACAAAATGTTTAATAGCATTTTAAATATTTTATATTATCATCTATTTAGATGGTATAAATTAATTTCCAAAACATTTTTAATCTTTTTGATCTATATTTTATATTTCACATTTGAAAGTGTCGATATTTTTCTAGGTATATAATTACTAATTAGTCTTAATTGTTAATATAAATTATTCGCTCTGTCGAAAAATTTAAAAATTTAACAACTTACGTAGCTATAAAGATGTTAAAAACATTAAAGGTACTTCTGAGTTCCTCATAAGTAGTTAATATTGAAACCAAAAAATGTAAAAATATTTTAACATAGTTTTTTTTATAAACATTTATTTAAATTTATTATCTCAATTGAGTCGAAATTTAAATAAAGAATCAACTATTTCAGTTATTTTTTTGTAATTCAAGAATATTCTTAGGGACTTTCAAATGCAATATTTTCTGGGAAAATTAATTTAACCTACCTTATTTATAATAGTAAAATAAATTACTTTAATAGAAATATAAACTGTAGGATAATATCATAAAATATACTTAGTAATAATATAGGCTGACGGACATTTAAATATAATTTAACACATAGGTACATACCTATAAGCGGCATTTGTTCACCCACCTGTTTAAATGTTTAATAAAATATAACTATGCAAATTTAATTATTATTTAATTTATTATTTATCGTACCTATAATAATATGATTGTAATGTGCGTTATCTGGACGATAAAAGTTCAATTTTTTAGTCATTCGACGACATATTTCTTTGTAATTTACTTTAAATTTAGTTAACTGCTCTTATCTAAGTACAATTTCTCTTTTTCTATTGAAATACATACATAACGGGTAAGTGACTTACCCAACATTGCAGTTCATGCCCAAAGTCTCGGATACCGTGGTGGTTGCCGAAGCCTATTTTTCCTCTGTGGTCGCACTGCAATTTTCAGGCTATTGTAAATCAGAATTCGGACGATCATATGGAAGCCTGTAGTCGTTATTATGTAGATACAATAATAGCATCCATGGTTCGTTTTACGGAACTAAGACACTAAGTATCATAATAATTTCATGAAAAATCGTGTTCTTTGACATATTACATGAGTACAAATTTTATAAACGTACCTATTATTTTGACTTCTCACTTCGTGCTGGTAAAACATTTAACGAACTGTTGAGTACCGGTTGATTGTAAATTTTTAATTATTATTGTTATAACTACAGCAGGCTGCAGGGTCGATGGTCGTCCGAATTCTGATTCACAAAAGCCTGAAAATTGCAGTGACGATCACAGAGGAAGAATGCTCGTCCAACAAAAACTATTTGGTGACCTGTCGACCGTATTTATATTATGATACTCAACCCCACTCGCCTCCCAGAACCCCACCACAGTTTTCTAATATGTTATAAATAATAATTTGAATCAAAATATCTTAGAACTCGTATCATTTTTCATATCTTCGGAATGAAATAACATTTTTAAATTCCATACATTTGTTTTATAAGATATGACATAATATCATGTAATTAATAATTATCATTTCCGCATTTTGCTCGTAAATTTATAGATAGGTAACACGTCATAGCGATACCATAATATACAAAATTAAGCGTATATAGTTTATACACTCGAACTTGGGAACAATATATTTTTAATACGATTACCTATACCTATCTAAATTATTACTTAACAAATTTATTATTTTACTGTTATCATTCCGTGGTTTCAAATCGAAATTTTGATGCTTTTCGTTTGTATAAAATACTATAGCTGCACTAAAATATGTTCAAATTACTTAAATGAGAAATATATTTCATAGCCCATATAGTTACTGAAGGTACGGTTTTGTTTTAAATTTACATTGTGTAACGTATATCAATTAATTTCATTATGACATATATGTACCAGAAGTCCTATCATGTTACATTCATTATATACAATTCGTAATAATTTCCCTAAGTTTCTCTTACTCAAGGTATACAGGTGTCGAAATATTAATTAATTAGTTATTAATATAATAATAGGATCACGCGATAATTCTTTATTCTATCTGATAAACATTATAGGTACAAAAAATGACCAGTATAGAAATGACGAATTTTCATTACAATTATAACTGTTTAAAACTATTATTATAGTACCTATCTATATATATTGTACATTATAATTATTGTATTTATTCAAATATGGGTAGCTGAATATTACAGGTATTCTTATACTTTACTCATGATTTGTCATAATCCATTATCATAATATTATGTTACATAAACCTTAAAATTACTTAAACTATATTATACCTATTATATTTTAATTTAAAATTATTTTTGAAACTTTTTTACCTTTTAGCTTAAAAGGATGTCGTTAGGTCAACTGTTTCATTTTTTCCTTTAAATGTTGATTTATTTTCGTTCCTCGGTCAATGAGCTTGAAAATTTAGAATTAAATTTATCATAATTGATCTTACATAAATTAAAAAATATTGATTTTTACAATTTTTTATGTGTTTTAAAATTTAATATATCTATTTATATATTTGAATTTAGTAACTTATTTTTTATTTTATTTCTTAAACATTTTTACAACACAATATGTTTATATAACGGAGCTAAACGCTGAGCGTAAAATTTTCTATGTTACGCTCTTGTAAGACGGAGACAACAAATGTCGGTATAACGTCCTCTTAAATATAATTATAATAAAAAATCAAAATTATGTGTTGATTACAAATTTATCATTGTGGCAATAATTTAATAATTTCTTAGTAGTTAACTATAACACAACATAATATTATTTTTCTATATATAAATATAGGCAAGTTTTTACACTAATATAATGTAATAACCATTAATGGTTGATCAAAAACCACCAGGCACAAGCCCATTACGCTGATTTTAAAATTAGACAGGGTCAATTGCCCACCTTGCCTCCCCCCAAATGCCTACTTATGTTATACTATGTTTTAATTTGAAATTTTTATATATATATAAATGGAGCCAAAGATGTATAACAATTCATCAATTGAGAACGGCTGGGCCGATTTGGCTCAAATTTTTTTTTTAATTGTTCGTAATTTCTAGGAGAAGGTTTTTGCGAAAAAAATTTTGGAAAAATCCAATTTTTTTAACCTGAAAAATATTATTTGATAATATCGATTTAAATATTATTGTGTGTTTCATAATTACTATGGAAACCAAATAAATAAATAAATAATAAAAATAGAAAAAAGGAGGGGTACTTGAATGGCTTAGATTCACAATTGGACCCGTTAGGCTCACCTGGGGATGTGCTCAAACAGGAATTTTGAGATTTACGATGGACACTTTGGTTTTTAAATCGTTGCTGTTGGTTATAACTTATAGGAGAAATAATTAGTAGAAATGAGTATTTATTATTCCTATTGGTTGCCAAAGGGTGATCGGGCAGATGCATGCATATCAAATCGCACAAATTTTTGCACATACAGGCACAGCCGCTCATCGGCGTTGTCCGCGATCCGACGTAGTCGGATTGCCTACCAAGGTGGCTGAATTGCACTTACTAAAGCAAATTACACACAAAATGAGTTAAACGATCACAATTCTTTTAATAGTTGTCATATTCTACGGGCAACAAAGTGCGCGGGATCAGCTAGTTTATTATAAATATATGTACCTATTAATTATTATTACACTGTATTACACTACTGACTGTTTAAAACTGTAATTGTAATTTTATTCCATGAATAGATTTTACTCCTATTTAAAATCTGATAAACCTCAACAAAAAGTACACGTCATGTAGCCAGTAGGTATATTTAACATATACAATTTCTAGTGTTAAGAGGGGTCTCCGTCCCACAAACGCGTAACATACCAAATTTACGCTCAGAAATTGACGTTACCTTAAAAATAAGAGTGATGGTAAGAACATTATCTGTGTTTTATTAGAAGTTTTTTTCACGATAATTCAGTTTTTAAGCGATTTATGAGTATTTTTAATTTACATTTATTGTACACGCATAACTCACTTAAAAACTGAATTTTCATAAAAAAAACTTCCAACAAAACAAAGATAATGTTCTTACCATTAAGTTTCATAATAAGTCGATTCACTCTAATTTTTAAGCTGACGATATAAAACGTGAATTTCTGAGCGTAAATTTGCCATTTGGTATGTCACGTGTTTGTAAGACGGAGACAACACATGCAGCCTGCGGGTGTGGCGTCCTCTTAAGTTTATAGTCGTTAATTACTGTTCACCAATGGGACATGGACCATGTTGCCACGGGTCTTTAATAAAAAAAAAAAAAGGTAGGTGAGTGGGTGATGTCACTCTGCTGTACAGTAGGTCACTATAATAGTGTAATTTATAATATTTATATTATAATATTAATATATCATTGAATACGAAAAACGATTCTGAGCGAAGACCGTCAGTCGGCCTATAATACTACATTACTATGTATATTTGATGAATGATGATATTATTATGAATAAAGTACCTAATTAATTTACCTATTTACGTGTAATTTTGTTTTAAATATTCAATAGTTAGCTATAAAAGTTAAACACTGCGCCTATACATTTTTATCAACACAATCATTTTTAAATTTTAAATTTTATTAATTTTGTCAACATTTGAACTTTAAATGTTTATATAAAAAAGTTGTGCCAATGTATTATTAATATTTTTTAACTTACATTGTAACAATATATTAGGAGCCTTGTATTAAAGTTTTAAGCTTTTTAACGAATAAAATTTTATTGATATCTATAGAAAAAATAACTAAAACCAAAATTGAAAATTGAATATGTCCGTAAACAGCTCAAAACAAATAAAATGTTCAAGATATTTTTATGAAGTATAGAAAATGATAAAATAAACATTCAGTGAACATTTCATGTATCTACGGTCATTTGTTTTAGATTTACACCAAAAACCAAAATCGATTTCGTCGAATACTGGCTTTGAGTAAAAATTCCAGTTTTTCTTTAGTTTGTTTTTTCATTTTTCCCGGCGCTTTTGAATACTGGACATTTTTTACTATTGACCCCTCAAAGTACCAACTAGGTAGTTTTACTTTTTTTTTTTTTTCAAGTTTGAACCGACAGCGCCACGGGAATTGCTTTCGCATTACTTCCGCGACGCCGAATAAGGTAGTTTTACTTTACAATCGGAAAAGATACTGTTGAAGAAAATCTAAGCATTTTTACTCTCCTAAAATTGATGTTATACACAAAAAAAAATTAATTAAAAAACACACATCATTTTAAAATTAATACATTCATTACTCCGCTCAGAATCTAAAAGAAAAATAGATAAACAATATTTTACACAATAAGTGACATTATTTGCATTTAAACGGTAAAAACAAAAATTAGATAGGTACGTGTCAAATATGAAATAAGCGATTACTTATACGTACCTATTTTTATCTTATAAATAAAAATGAACTTAAAATTGTTTTTATTATTATTTAAGTCGTTTAATACTTTTATCAAATAAAAAACAAGTGGTTTTAACTAATATCATATATCCTAACATTTTTGTTATAGGTAGGTAGTTGCATAAAACCAACGTATTATAATTATATCACACTGATAGTCTACATTATATTATCATCATATTGCTTTAATTTTTGTAATTCCGCCAAATTTTAACTTGAAATAACAAACAAAAAGAAATGTCAAAAAATTAAATAAAATATTTTTTAGATTTTTCAGTTGCCTAAAGTATGAACTACTTTTAAGAACTTTGTTTTGGATGTTAAATCCTTAGGTATAGTAATAAAACATTATATACATTTTCACAAAAGAAATTAATGATTTTTGTAAAAATTTGAATTTGAAATGCTTATGAAAACAATTCTTAACATGTATCTTTAATATTTTTCAACTGCCACTAAAATAACTTATGAGAAACCTTGTAATAAATGTTTAATCTTTTTGACCAACAAAAAAATTTAATCCATATATTTATACAAAAAAAGCTAAAAACCATGGTAAGTATGTGTGTTGCTCTGCTGCACAGTAGGTTACAAATGGCCAATGGATCGCTGTTTGGATGGTGTTCAATTTTAATACCTACAATGATATGTTATCATTGTATACAAAAAACGATTTAACAGCCTAAAGAATATTTTATATTATATTGTTATTGCTATTATTATTTACGGTAGCCAGTAAGTTGAATTTATATTATTTGCATATTAACATATTTAAAATTTGAATATAAAAATATACTTGAGATGTTTCAAGTACCCACAAATTATATTAAAATACAACAAAATAACTAAAATTCTTGGTTATTTAATATTTTATTTGTAATTTTGTCCATAGGGCTAGATTTTTTGGTTAAGTAGAATTTAAATTTTTTACTTGGAACCTTGTTTAAAAATGTTAAACCTAAACTATAAAAGTTGAATATTTTATACATTTTTAATTGCAAAATGATAATTGTTCGTATATTTTACTAATTATTAATATATTTCTTATTAATATGATAAATTTACTCTAAATGCTTATAAAAAAATTTTGCCAATGTATTTTTAATATTTTTAAACTGATAATAAAAATAAGTAAAGAGCCTTGTATTACATTTTCAAGCTTCTTGACCCAACAAATACAATTTTGTTAGTATATTTCATAAAAAAAATAGATAAAAAAAGTTGAAAAATGAAAATGTCCGTAAACAGCTTAAACCAAATATATATGTTTTGAAAATTTTATCATGTATAGATAATGATAAAATAAACATATAGTGTAAATTTAAAGTATCTACGTGAATCGTTTTCAAATAACAACAAAATACAAAATTCGCTTTGTGAAAAATGTATTATAAAATATGTTGTAAAAACTTGAACGTTCGTGAAAATGTAATTTGTCTTTCCAGTAAATATTTTTTTTTGATAAAAGTCTGAGGAACCTTGTATTACATTTTCAAATCTTAAATATAAAAAAAAACATTTTTTATGAATTTCTGGCTCAATATAATTTGAAAATTTTGGTAATTTTTGTTTTTGAAAAATTGATTTAGTCTTTTTGTAGCTACTCAAAAACCAGACACCGTACACCATATACCGAAAATTACATCCGCATTTTCTATTCACATTGTTATGGTGTTATTGTGATTTAAGTAATTTATTTTTCTATTAGGCATTAGTACTAAATACTAGTGTACTACTTGTTGTAATATTAATTTTCGTCAAATAGAAGTTTGTTAAAGAGAAGTAGGTAACACTATATTTAAGCCATAAGTAGTACTTACTATAAACTATTATTAAACATATATTAATTATTAAATTTTTGGTATGAAATGTAGAAATAAAAAAAACTATAACTAAAAACTAAACTAGTAAACCATGAGGAAATACTTAGGTACCTACTTAATACACCGTGACAGTGACTGTATGACATACAAAAACCCAGTGACGGCTATAGCAGTGTTATAAAATAGCTACTCTCAATAACAAAGAAATACGAATAAATAATAACTAATTAACCATCAAAATCTAAAAAGAAATGTGTAGCAATAAAATTATACACAATATTATAAGGGTTTAATTTGAATAACACACTTTAAAATTTTGGTTTACACACTTCAATTTTTGTACCACACAAGGTGTGTCACACTACACACAATTTTACTGACTGCTATTAGCCAAATTTATCAATTTCGACTTAAGACATTTATATCATACACCAAAGATATATTACATTGGCCATGGTCAATTCGTTATTAAACATGACAATATAAAATGAAATATTATTCTTAATATAATAATATGCATTTATTTAATTACAAATATTTATTTATTCTTGATAAGATCTGATTTCAATTTATTAATTTCTATCTCTAGTCATTTCTTTCACTCAATACAATTAAGAGTAAAATAATGCATAATATTATATACTAGCCATTTGTGTTGTATTAAAAATATTATAAATCAAATTAAAATAAATACATAAAAATGCATTTATGTATTTACAAACAACAAATATTTATTATTACTTTTAGTTGTTCGGATGTAAATACAACATTTTATTGACTTTTTAAAAATGATAATTTCTTAAAAAAATCAAAATATGATTGCTCTACTTATTTTTTTTCAAAATATTCTCAAATATGACAATATTATTACTTAAGACAATATTAGTGCAATATTTGTTTTCTCTTTTAGACCCACGCGGAACATAAATAATACATTTTCATCCAACATTTTTTTTAATAAATTTTAGTTATCTTAGAATAAAATCACCTATTATAAAAGTTATAGAGAATTATGTTTTTGAGGATATGACATATTGTTATTTGACCTTGTATTAGACTTTTAAAGTGGAAAAAATTAAATCTAAATCATCATTAAATTGTTTTGAGACAATATTTAGACAAATCATGTCATTCCCCCCAAAAATATTATTCTTTATTGTTTTTGTAATGGTCGATTTTTCTCTTATGATTACTCTAGATTCTAGAACATAAAACAATTTACCTGCGTAAATACGTTTTGTTTGTTGCACATGGGCTAGAGAGAGAAAACAAATAGTGTTCTCTTAAAATATTCTCTTAAGAGGACGCCTCACCCGCATGTGTTGTCACCATCTTATAAGTGCGTAACATAGCAAATTTTACGCTCAACCGAACACGTGTAGCTCCATTAATTTAAAAATTAGAGTGAATTGACCTCTTAAGAAATCTAAAGGTAAGATTTTTATCTAGACAACCTCGTGGGCTTTTTATTATATTTTAATTTTAAAGCAAGTTATGAGTATTTTAAGATGTACAAATACTACAATTTTAAAATACTCATAACTCGGTTTAAAATTAAAATATAATAAAAAGCCCGTGAGGTTGGCTAGATAATAGTCTACCTTTAGATTATATGAGAGGTCAATTCACTCTAATTTTTAAATTAATGGAGCTACACATGTTCTGCTGAGCGTAAAATTTGCTATGTTACGCACTTGTAAGACAGAGACAATACATGCGGGTGAGGTATACTCTTAACTATGAAATATACTTTTTTTTACTGGTCTTCATAATAACTCAACAGTAAAAGCCATCAGTTACAGCTACTTAATTTCTAGTAAAATTTAATTAAAGTATTTACTAAATGTAATATTATAATATTATCCAAATATATTCTTAAAATATTATCTATTAAAAGTAAACTTTTTCTTTTAAACTGGGTGCTTCTTCAAGTTACAGGGCGAGGCAGATGTTGGAATTAAATAATTTTTTTTCATTGATATATCCGGATTTGTATTATAATACATAATAAATCTTAAACGGTCTGGCATCCTTTGTAGTCTGATGTGTGATTTCCATTATAGTTTGCACATTTTTCTGGTTCCTCCTGGTTTTTATTGCAATTGTCGGTAACATTTTATAATCCACTTTTTATGCAACATGGACAGTGGTGACAGTATTTATGTGTGTCCAAACTTCTGACATCAGGAAAGACCGAGTTGCTTCTAAGTGATACTTTTCAATGACACAATCGTTGGGCAAGAAGCTAAAATAAAAGTTAAATTGAAATAGATAACTCAAATTCTTAAGAGGACACTACACAGTAATCTGTTGCCTCTGTCTTACAGAGCATAACTTAACAAATTTAAGCTCAGCAAATCAAGTTTAGATTTGTTAGTTTAAAAATTAAAGTGAATCAACTTATTATAAAACTTCTTAAGGGGACGTTACAATGACATTTGTTATCTCCGTCTTACAAGTGCGTAACATAGCAAATTTTACACTCAGTAGAACATGTTTATCTCCGTTAGTTTAAAAATTAGAGCAAATTGACCTTTTATAAGCTTCAAATTAAAGCTTATCACAATTTACAATCTTAAAATACACATAACTCGCTTCAAAATTAAAATATAATAAAAATCCTATGGCGTTGTCTCGATAAATAATCTTACCTTCAAATTTTATAAGAAATCAATCGGCTCCAATTTTTAAACTAACAGAGATAAACGTGTTTTGCTGAGCGTAAAATTTGGTATGTTACGTACTTATAAGACTGAGACACCAAATGTCACTATAACATCCCCTTGATTGTAAGAACATCTGTGTTCAAATGTGGTTCTTTTTTACAATAATTCAGTTCTTAAGTGAGTTATGAGACATTTTTAATTTATATTATATTATATTATAAGCAAAATTTGCTAAAGAATTGAATTATTGTAAAATACCCACATACAAGCACAGATAATGGTCTTACCATCATTTAAGTTTCATAATAGGTGAATTCACTTTATTTTTTAAGCTAACAAATCTAAATGTGATCTGCTGGGCAAACATTTGCTATGTTACACACTCGCAAGACGAAGACAACAAAAATGCCCAGTAGTGTCAACTGACTTTATTTTTTAAGCTATTTGCAATACTTTTAAACGTGGAATGATGTTCAAAACAATATCAGCAACCACATAAACAGCTGCTTTGACTTCTACAGCTTGTTCTTACATCATTTAAGTATCATATCTAGTTTTGTTTGGTTTAAATGTTCACCATCAGTGCCATCCAGTAGGCTTTTTTTTTGTTGCAGGTCCACGTTAGGGAGGTCCACTGCATGACACAATCGCAAGCTGGCTTATTCTATACATCTCATCTTCAATGAAACTGCTGAAATATACAATTAATATTAGTATTAAATCTTTGTAAGCACATGAATGCACGTATTAATATTGTATTTCACTAATTACTTTCTAGTTATAATAACATTATTGATTAGGATATAACTTTCATTCGTTATACGGATGTAGGACGACCTCAATGATGGCATATAAATTGAACATTCTATGTACGTAAATGCACTAGCTATTAAACTGTTTAACTGTGTACTGACACAGCCTAATTGTCTGTTACATTATAGTTGTATTGCAGTATTTACATAAGCATAGTCATGTTATTTATCTACATTAAATGCTTGAATCATTAGTTTACTCACACTTAAATTTCAACAGAAACAGATGAGATGTTCTGTGGAGATGGTTAGTCATGTGTTGCATGTTAACACCGAGAGCGGCAGCTTGCCAAACTGTTTTGGACGAACAAGGCACAAGCCTGGCATCTCCGAGAGCACGGTCCGGGCCATGGCCTTATGTAGGAAGTCTATGTACGCGACGGAGTCCCACTTACCGTCAAAACTCCGTCAGCAATTAGAGGTTGGAGGTATCTTTGGTCGATCATCATTACGTAATAGAACATTTCAAATATCACGAGCATTTACCTTTCATTAAAATATAGTGTAATCAAAATATAACGTTACGTTCGGTGATTTGACCATCTCTGTCTGACTAAAACACCTATATAACTCCAACGATTCTGTCTCCTACACCGGTAGCGAGTCCCGCGGCCTCTTAGATGGCTAGATATCACTCATCATAAAAAACTTCTGAAAATATATTTGAAAACAACATTTCCGCATTTTTTAAATTGGATTTATAATCCTAACCTGTCAAGTATTCTCATCTATCTCGACGGATTTACGGTTTACGAAAATACTGATAAGAAATGTCAACGCCGTTCATGCGAGTTTGCCTACACGACGCTCGTATAATATTATTGATATTATATTTCATTTACCGATTAATCAGAATTTGTGCGATTCATGTAGGCCCTTAGATCATATACTACTATATGATCTAAGTGCAGGCCGCAGTGGCGCGTAAAATTTAATGCTGATCATAGGTACCGTTTTATTTTTGATGTGAAAACATCTTTACGTCGTTCATACGTTTCCGCTTGGACAGTGAAAATTTTCGAGCGTTATCGTTTTGGGGTAACGCTCGTACCTATTATATTAAAAGGAGAGGCGATATTATTTCTGAAATTCTACTAGTTTTTCAAAATTTTCGAAAATTCTTTTGCTACTAACAGTCGAATTTGGACGTCAACCTTGGAGGTAGGTCGAGATCGGAATTCGTGCCGAGCGAATTTTCTATAGCCGCCCGTGACACTTTCCGTTCGTTTTTTTATATTACGCTCATTGCTCAGCATGTCAAAGTCGCACACTCTCAAAAGACATAATGTATTCAATAATAATAATAATAATCTAGCGAGCGGGACTGCTTATCAGTTATCAGTAGCCATGATAACGGTATCAGTCGTGGGCCACGGTATCAGTTGATAACGATAGCCGGCAGAACGTGTCGAGTGCAAGGTCTAACACGGTCGGTTGTCGCCTGTAGTCTGTCGACGAGAAAAATATGAAGACAATTATATAATAATATATAGGTTATAGTTCCATGTCGGACGTGCCTCTTAGTGCCTTACTATACCTACCTACCTACTCTTCGTATAGAATTTTTATAACTAAGATTTGCTAGAGGTAAAGTATAAAATATTTTACAAACAATCTAATATACTATGACATATTATATTAATTTTAAATTTCATTTGATGTAATATTTTATGTTTGTACATCGAGTATAGGCATACATACACTTATAGGGTTTTTGCAAACGATCAAAGTACTCACACACATTTTAAAATCCTATGTAATAATATGACACTTTACAATGTACCTATCAAACATCATGAACCTACGAAAAAATGAATGATTTAAGAAAGCACCAATAAAGAACAAAGTACTTATTTTCAAATTTATTTAAAGGTAGCTTATTGTAATAATATTATCTCAATCACAAAAAAAAATTATAAACTGAAAATTATATATATATTAGGAGGTAGATCGTAAATACCTACTAACTTTGTTACTTGTCATTTTTATTTAAAACATTTAAGAAATTAGAATAATTATTGTTTAGATACCTGTAGACTTATACAAAGATAACAGATGAATTACATTTTTGGCGACACAATTTTCAAAACTATCAAAATTCCTAGTTTGATTCTTTTGTACTAAGATAATCATAATATACTTTACTATAGGTACTAAATAATAACTATCACATTTATAAAGGTCAACATTTTATTTCATTAAATTAGGTTAGGATGACAATATTTATTTAATAAAATAAAATAATGAGTCTGACAGTTTTGGTTTAACAAAAACAGATTTTCCTAAATTTGTAATATTTATATTATGAGATCACATACTGTCTCCCTCTTTGAGAAGGTATTTTGTTGGAAAGATAGATATTCATGTTGGCTTATAATTTATAATTTTTCTGTGTAATAAGACATCTCTCATGTCAATCACTGATATTATTGTTTGTCAACACTCCTTACTTTGGTTTCAATGTAAAGCTGTAAGAATGTTGTCTTTTATTCGTTTCTGGAATAGGTTATTCTTTTACATGTATTTAATTAACGGATATAACGGAATATATAATTCAATAATAATTTAAACAAGACTGACCATCAAATAAAAATGTGACAAAAAGCTTGTTGGGACAACAGTGAACAGGTAATGATGCTCAAAAAGGGATCTTGTTTAAATTTGACAAATGGTCACGTGGTCACCCTACATTAGGTACATCACACATATTTTATGAATATTCAAACATTTGTTTTTTTTTGACGTCATTTTTAAATTTAGTTTTAGATATTATAAACTTCTGGTTCTTATTTTTGGTTCTTGATTTATATTTTTTTGTAGTTTTATCAGATTGTTTTAATTTTTGTTGTCTTATATTTATTTGAGATACTATCATTGCAGTCTTAAGAACTATGTATATTTTCTTAAAGAAAATCCAAGGTTGTTCCCATTTTTTTGTTTTATTATCATACCAATTGGCAAATTGAAAAAATTGTATTTAAAATATTTATTTATTTTTTTGTTTCATTATTGGTTTTAATATTATTCCTATATTATAATAACTTTGGCTAATTTATTTGTTGTATATATTTCCATTTAATATGTTTGATATTCTTAAATCATTTTTTAGAATTGTTGAACACACTTGATGTTGGTTATTGATTTTAATGGAAAATTAAAACAAATGTTAGAGAATTTACAATCTAACAACATACAAACTTACAACCTAGCAAATTTGTGTTCTACAGAACGAATTGTGTGTTGTTAGATTCAATATTAAAGTGAAATAATAATGGCGATATTACAAAGTATATTTTATGATATTATTGCTATAAAAGATATTTACTTTAGGTGCTATAGGTAATAAAATAAGTTGAATTAAATTTGGCTGAAAATATTGTATTTGAAATCGTTGTTGAGTGTATAATTTTTTTTTTTAAGTTTTTTCAAGTACCGATGAATAATATTTTTAAATAATAACAAATTAACTGAAATTGTTATTCTTTGTTTAAATATCTAATCCGTTCAAATTTAAATTTAAAGTATCTTTAAAAAATACTGTTTTTATATTTTTAAGATTTTTTGGTTACAGTATGAACTACTTATGAGAAACTTTGTTTTGATTGTTCAATTCTTACCTATAAAAATTTAATGTATAATACATTTTTAATTACAAAATAATTCTTAAATTTTCGGGATTTAGACTATTTTGTCAACATTTTATCTTGAAATGCTTAAAAAAAAATTTTAAACTGCTATTATAACTTAATATTATAAAATTACAACAAATATAACTAAATTCGTTGTTCTTGGTCATTTAATACGTAATTTCGTCCAATTTTGAACATAAAATAACTAAAAAAAAACTATGTTTTTATATTTTTGAGGGTTTTTGGTTACAGAATAACCTCGAGAATAACCTACTTATGTGGAACCTTGTTTTAAATTTTCAATCCTTAGCTATAAAAGTTGAGCATTTTATAATTATTAACTTAAATCATTTTAAAATTTAAAATTTGTTAAATGTTGTCAACAATTTAATTATAAAATTTTATTCTATGAATCTTTGAAATTTATATTCAAATGTAACAATTTCTCTTCAACTTCAATTTTTGTAATTTTGTTGTTATTCAAATAATATGAATTTTAGAGACTTTACTTGAATTATGGTTATCTATACACAAAAGTGAAAAAATATTTGAATAAGTATACTTTGTGTGTATCAAAAATCTGATCAAACTGCATCATAAATAGATTGTTACTATTTATTATATATTCAATATTTTTGGGAATAATTAATTTAACCTGCCAAATCACTAATAGAAAAATAAATTGCTAATAGTTATAGAAATAAAGGCTGACATCGGTCCGTCCAGATTAATTTTTCGTACCTATTTGCTATATGCAATGCAATGATACATCATTAAAATAATACAATTGAACATATATGTTACACTGATCTACTCAATAACGAGGTACACTAGAAACCTACTATACAACAGAGCAACTTTCCTCCTTTTTTAAATGATTCTGTAAAACTATATTTATTACATTATTATTTACTAGTACTTAATAGCCAGACTATGGTTTATTAGCAGGACATATCAAATCGTAGGAAGTACCTATAGGATCATGCAATTAACCTATGTTTGTATTAAGCCTTAGAAATGTATATTACAAAAATGTCCATTAAATTGTTGTTTATTATTATTATTAATACATTTTTAATAATACCATTCTTATCAAAATATTTATTTGCTTACTATTTTTTATTACTTTCAGAATATAATTGTAAGAATGGATTTAAGTGATGACGAAGAATTTTATGATTCTGATCAGAGTGATGTAGGCGAACAAAGCTTACATACTATGCTCAGTAAAACTCTCTACGACAAAGACCATGAGTATGAAGAATATGGAGAACAAATTGCTGGCGAAGAAGAAGCATTAGGTAGTGTGCAAGAGGAAGTACTTGGTAAAGTCACCGATGATGTTGTTGAACAAGAAGTTGTCCTAGGTCCAGTGTATAGTGAAAATGAGCCAGATTTAACACTAAAATTAGAAGATGCTGAAAAAGTAGTTTTAACGCCAGAAGTTATAGGCGAGTTAGAAAACAAACATTTTTTTGATGGACTTGATGATGATAATTTTGAACCAATAAAAAAAAAACTAAAATCAAGCAATGAAGATAATACAAATCCTCATAAAACTATTATTATGCATATACCTCGATTCATTCGGTGTAACAAAATTAGTCAATCTATTCAAGTTCAGTGAGTTGTATTTTATGAATATAATTGAACAGTTAGAGCAAACTATTTACTATTTAAAGTTGTATTAATTTATACTTTTGTATTATTGCAGAAATATTGTATGTGGTGCAAACATGGGATGTCCTTTGGACTTGGTAAGAATTGTTATGTGGACTAGTAACTCTGAGTATAATCCACTGCGATTTAATGGACTAATTATGCGTCTTCGTACACCTAATGTCACCAGCCTATTATTTCCATCAGGTAAAATGATCATGCAAGGTGCTAAGGATGACCGAACAGGAAATTTAGGATGTCGAAAAGTAGCAAAAATTTTAGAACGACTTGGACACAATGTTAGTTTTATATTATGTAAATCTTATAGTGTTATACTTCATCAATATCATATTAATTACATTAACTTTTTAGGTAAAATTTTGTGATTATACAGTGCATAATATTGTATGCACATGGGATGTTGGTTTCCCAATAATGTTAGAAGAATTAAATACTGCTCACTCACAATTTACCAGGTACTTATATTTTTTTTATAAATATTTTCTTTAAATTTAAATTTTGTGTAAACCTTACTTAATATACAATTTCAAAATTTAATCTTAAATATATAGTATTTTACTTCTATTAATATATATTAAAGGTAAATTACAATTTTTAAATTTGTTTGAATAATTAAGTCCTAAATATAGTATATTTATGATTATTATTTTTCATAATATTCTGAATAAAACTTACAATTTTATAAACAATTTTAAATTTCAATTCTAAGAAAAGTATGTTTTACACAAAACATTCCTTGAATTTCCTATAAAAAAATATAATTAAATAATATAAAATATATTTATGTGTTTAGCTTCGAGCCTGAAGTATTTCCTGCGTTAATTTATCGGATGGTCAAACCCCGAGCAGTGTTTTTAATGTTTGTAAATGGAAAAGTAGTTTTAACAGGTAATATTTCTTTGAAAAATTCAATTAACTGTTTATCTTTATGTTATTATAGCTTAGGAAATAATTTGTTTACATAGTATGAAAAGGAATTTTATAACGCAATATTAATTAGTAAGGTTCTTAAGAGGTCGTTGCACCCACATGTGTTGTCTCCGTCTTACACACGTACGTCTTAGCAAATTTTTATTTGCTAGTTTCAATAGGGTGCTGTCATTTTTGATATTGGAGTGAATTGACCTATTATCAAACTTTTAGGTAACAATAATATCTGTTCTCTCATTGGTTTTCTACGATATTTTAATTTTTAAGTGAGTTATTAGTATGTAAAATATAAAATATAAAAACTAGTGAATGAAAATGTCCTATGTCATACGTGAGTAAGGCGAAGACAACACATGCGGGTGCGACATCCTCTTAAAGCTAATGTTTGAGCAGGACTGTATGGCACTAAAAAGTGCCCTGAATAATATACCTTAAATATATAGAAAATAGCAATAAAAAAAATTTGTTTTATAGTCATTTATTGTTTTATTACTCATTGGCTATACTAAATTTTTGATTCTAATTGTTAAAAACTTTTCTTTTTTTTTTTTAACTGAATATTATTCATTAGCTTATTATTTCTTTGGTATATTCAATTTTAGATTTAAGAAAAAACGTTAAAAAATCTACTTTAAATACAAATTATCAAAATTAGCACCAAAATTAAAAAAAATACATTAGTTATTAATATCTTAATTAATTGAAAAATTCAATATTTGATTTTGTATTCAAAATCTTTGATTTATAAAACAAATGTATAGCTTTCTCTGAATTTTATAATAATTAACTAATACTATACAATCTAAGTCCTAATTATAAGTTCTTATTTCCATTTTTTTTTTTTTTTTAATATACGTACATTCTTTATGTTATTCACATATTACATAATGTATTTGAAATACTTGATAGTATACAAATTACAAGGTGGTTCTTTAAATAGTAATTACCAATTATTTATTTTATTTTTTAAAATTAACGGCTTTTTACAAAATTTAAATTTTAGATAAGTATTGATTTGTGTCGTCATTTGATATTTTGTTTTTGGGTAATCTATAATAAATTTAACTATACCATTTTATACTGACCATATTTTTATATACTTATGTTTATTCATAAGACTGCTATCAACATTTAAGTTTCAACTGCTTGCATTTATTTTTAATTTCATAATTTAAATCAAAATATTTTTCTAAACATTTTTGTGCATAGATAATAATTATTTAGTTCTGAATGAATAGAGTTTTATGTATTAGCGTTTTCGTTATAGATAAAAATAGTGAAGTGATGAGAGATACCTTTACTCATTAAAATGTCAAATAACTATTAATAAAAAAACATTTTTTTCTTATATGTATGAAATTAAAGTTATAAGTAGTCATTTAAAAATGAATAGTTGGTAGAAGTGTCACCAACAAACACAAAGACGAACAAATAAAGACAATATAATATTTTACAACTTCTTTACCTTAATTTAATAAAAGAAAAAGTTAAAATTGTAAAAATAAATAAACCTGTTTAAGTTATGCTATATTATTTTATAATGTCTTACTATAATATTGATGAATAATTGGTTATATTTGTTTCAGGTCTTAAAACAAAATCAGATATAAAAGAATCTGTCTTTTTGATGCAAGATGTATTAAACACTTTCAAAAAAACTTAAAACAAAATATCAATTTTAATTTTTAAGTTAGCCTTTTTATTATTGAAATATATACATTTGGGTATTTAATATACTTAAGTCTTAAATACCATAAACATATGTTTATAAAAAATTTGTTATCTTTAAAAAAAATTATAATCAATATTGTTCCTTGGTATTAATACCACCCATTTATTTTAAATAAAATCATGTGCCTATAAAGAGTATAAAATATATTTGTACAAATTCTATATTTTTGTTAGAATATTAGCATGAAGTTACATGAGAACTAAATTCATTGAATTCCATTTTAAAAATTATGGGTTTCCTTGATAAATAAATAGCAATAAGTTACTATATTAAATTATGCATTGCAAGAACACGACATAGGTGAGGAAGGAATTAATAATCTTCACTAAATTTAAACAATTTTAGTCAATAATGAAATCAAAATGTATCCATTAGGTTCATTATTAAATTAATATAGATTTATTGACAGTTTCCTACCCATAGGCCATATATTATAAATTTATGAATCATAAACGCACAACAATGATGACCACAGACTCAGTTCTAATTTATTCACTTAATTGTAAATCTACAGTTAGTAACCAAACAATACTACAAAACACAAATCAAGTTCTGCACGGTTATAATGTTTATGTCTGTGTAAACTATCTATTTTTTCTGACTGTTCTTATTTTAATTTAATTATATTTTCTCTCATACTTATACCACAGCATACCTAGCTCAAAAAGAGTCAATATATTTTGAGGGTTTTATCTTGTATAGAAAATAATTGATATAAAATATTGATCTTACAATATTCAACAGTGGTCAAAATAATACTTCGATTTTCAACTTCTGTATCTTTACTATTGGGAAAGTGAATACAGTTTGTGCTTTAGATAGGTTAAAATTCGAAAATGCCTCGTGATTTTCAAAAGCGACTGGGAAAAAAAACTTAAAAAACAGGAGTTTTTATGCAAAACCAGTTTTTGACAAAATTTATTTTATTTTATAGTGTAGGTAACTCTAGACTCTGTGACTGTAGATATATACAATTTTCACTGAATGTTTATATTAGCTTTTTCTATACATCATAACATTTTCAAAATATTTAGAAATATTGTGAACTATTTATAAGTATTAAAAAATTTCGATTTTTATCAGTTTTTTTAAAAAATTGTTCGCTCGATCAAAATACTTATATAAGTTTAATATAAGTGGAAATTAAAAGAAAAGTTGAACGTAAATCGAAATTTATTATTTATGACTTATGAGCGTCTGAAGTTAGAATCTTAACATAATTCGTCAAATCACGTAAATTTGCGTGAAAAAATATTTCATAAAAAATGTTCTATTAATATTTATAATTTGAAAATGTAATACAAGATTACTCAAAATATATTTTCCTACCTACCTTAAATAAAAAAAAAAAAGTGGGTAAGTTGATGTCGCTCTGCTGGTACAGTAGGTTACAAGTGGGTCACGGTAATGGATGGTGTTAAAATTGAATTCAATGATATAAGAAAAATTGTATAAAAAAAACGATTCTGAGCGAAAACTGTCGGTCAGCCTATGATATTACCAAGTATATTTGATGATATTATTGTGAATAAAGGAATTTATATATAACCTATTAAATGGAGCCTTGTTTTCAATTTTCAATCCTTAGCTATAAAAATTAAACATTTTATAAATTTTTAACTAAAAAATAATTATTAAATTATAAATTTGATAAATGTTGTCAAAATATAAACTTTAAACGCTTATAAAAAAAAATTTTTAATATTTTTCAACTGCTATTAGAACGATATATCAGGAGCCTTATATTAAATTTTCACGCTTTTTTACACAACAAATAAAATTTTATTGATATTTATAGAAAAAAAAAAAATAAAAAAATTGAAAACTGACAATGTCTGTAAACAGTTCAAAAATAGTCAAATTATTTTCAAAATTTTATCGTGTATAGAAAATACTAATACAAACATTCAGTGAAATTTTCAAGTATCTACAGTCATACGTTTTTTAATTAGAAAATAAGAAAATTAGAAAATTGCTACACGAGAAATCGAGAGAATATCCAATGCTGTAAAAATATGAATTTCAAACGCTCACAAAAATTTAATTTGACATTCTTTCAGCCTTTTTTTTTAAATAAAGGTAGACAAACTTATGAGGATTCTTGTATTCCATTTTAAAATTTTAGATTTAAAAAGAAATTTTTATAAATTCTCAACTCAAAATAATTTGCAATTTTCGTGATTATTCCATATTTTGTCAATTTTTGAACTTTATATGCTTTTAAAAAAAACTGTGACTAAGGATTTTTAATATTTTTTAAATGTCATTGAAACAATACAATTGAAGCTTTGTATTAAATTTTTAAGTATTTTTACGCAACAAATAAAGTTTTATTGACATTCATAGAAAAAAAAAACTAATACAATTAGAAACTGAAAATGTCCCTAAACAATTAAAAACAAATCGAAATATTTTTAAAATTTTATCGTGTAAAGAAAATGTAATTATAAACATACATTAAAATTGCATGTATCCATGATTATTTGTTTTAAAGTTACAACCAAAACTAATTTTGAGTAAAAATTTCCATTTTTCCTTAAATTTTTTTTATTTTTCACGTCGCGTTAGAAAACTACTGGGAATTTTCTACTTTTGACCTCCCAAAGTACCAACTAGATTTACTTTCCTATTTTTTATGAGTGTTCGAAGTTCAAATTATTTCAAAATTGGACATTAACCCTCGCTATGGCATTGATTTAAGGAGAATCATTTAGGCAACTTCTAATCTCGTCGTCGCTACCCGAGATCTATGTGTTAGTCGTAAATGATTATTAGTGTGTGTAACATACATGCGGGTCAGTTGTAACGGTACGGAGGGTTCTCGCACGCACATGTCAGTATATGTCATACCTAGGTACGAGTATGCTGCAAGAAAAATGTAATAACTCTTCAATATTCTGCATTGAAAAAGATATCAATAACAGTACCGAGAACGTTTTGATATATTTGCTAAAAATAGGTTTATTGCACTAAAAAAATATAATATTTACTGTATTTTAAATTAATGATTTTTAAATTGCATATTAGGTATGTAGTTAGTAATGCGTATCTAATAAGTGTTGTAATTTAATACCTAGTTAATGTGTACTGAAGGTAATATTGATACTAGAGGTGAAGCCCGCACGTCTTATTTTGGAAAGAAAAATGTAAGCCTCCCCCCCCCTATAAAAGCTCCTGAACAAACCTTTGCCTGTGTTTTAAATTCATGTTTTAAACATAACAACACGAGTATAAGACGCCATATGACGAAGCGTCGCGGGTTGCCTATCCATCACCGCCGTCCATCCGTGGTCAGCTTTTGCCGAACAAGTCGATGGCTAATGGACCAAAAGTTTGTAGGTATGTCACATACACACAATTCGAAGGCCGTAAATTTCCGGAAAATAATAGGGCGGAACGATACAAATTCGGAAAGTAAAATGTGCGGAACGTAGGATTCCGGAAAGTAAAACGCCGGAAAGTAAGATCCCGGACCGTAAAAATCCGGAATGTAAAATCCCGGACAGTAAAAATCAGGAATGTAAAGTCCCGGACGGTAATATTCCGGAATGTAAAAACCCCGGACCATAATATTCCGGAACGTGAAATTCCGGATTGTAAAATTCCGGAACGTAATTTCCCGGAAAGTAAAAATCCGAAAAAAAAAATAAAAACAATGATTCCCAAAATTGTTTGGTTATATTATTACTAAATACCTTTCATTTAATAAATAATAAATAATAAATAATAAATTTAACGTAGTAACTAAAATTAGTAAAAATTATAATTAAAAGGTGAACAAGTGGGTACCTTCTGCTGTATACATCAGAATATACAACTATTCAAAAAACGATTCAGAGAGGTGACGGTGTGAAAGTCTGTGAATAAATAATCAAATATACAAATTTAATAACTAAAAAAAAAAATCCTAACCAAAAAAAATAGCTATAAATAGAATTTCTTGCAAGTAAACTTGTTTTTTTGTTAAAAGTAGAAAAATCTTGAGAAATCTTGTATTAAATTTTTTAATGTTAGCTATGAAAGAAAACGAATTGAGATGGGTCAAAATTCTAAAATCAGATTATCAGAAAAAATGATTGTGGATTTCCATTCTCCGCACAACTTTTTTACACTATTAACAACTTATGTGGAATTTTATATTTTATTTTCAGGTTTTTTAATGTAGCGAAAATGATTTGTTGACTTCAAAATGTTGATATTAACATCTGGTGAAAATGTATCCATGATCATTAGTTTTTGAGTTACCTACACCAAAAAATAAAATTGATTTGGTCAAAAATCGGATTTGCGTAAAAATTCTGTTTTTCCGACGATTTTTTTTGTTTTTCCGTACGCTTTCGGAATGTATTGACCACAAGATTCACCATCTATAGATTCATTTTTCTATCAGAAAAGATGCTGTATGATTACAACATTGTGAAACCAAATTCGCTTTGCTCAGAATTCAAACTATACCCTACTTAAAGTTACATGTTTTATAAAAATGTAGTATTAAACAAAATTATTATTGGACTATTTAGAAACAAAACATATTAATTTAGAATAGTATATAATAGTAATATTTATTAAGAGTATAATAATATCCACGCACATTGACCCACGTTCCAAATAAAGTAAATTAGCGTTCAACAGATCCAATTTTGTGTTTTTAGCTTTTATATTAGAGTAAATTGATATGTTATTTAACTAATGGGTAAAAATATTTTCAAGGGCACCTAAATTCAATTTTATAAGTTATTATTTAGATATTATTTTACGTGAAGCTGTCAGTATAGCCAGAAATATTTGAATTTCTTAAGTTCTAGTAAACCGATTTGCTTGATTTAAAAAAAAAGAAAGTGTTTGTTTTTTATACCAGCCAAAAATTGTGAAACGTTCAAAAAAATAATTACTTAAGTTACTTGGTGTTTTATTTTTTATTCTCTAAATAATAAATGTCATATTACTATTTATAGCTATCTCAAAATGTTTATAATGTTTAAGGCCAGTTGTTGAAAAATAATGAGTTGTGTTTTACAATACACGACAATTTATACAATTATACCTGGTATTATTGTTATAAACATTTTATTATTTCGTTCGCTTCTGCGTATTCTGTTTTAATTTGAAATTATGTATGATGGACTATTTCATCTGTTTTGCTTTATCTTAATAATAATAAAGTTAATATTTAATTTCATAAACATTTATTAGAAGAATATCATAAAAATTGACGGCTGGACATATCTCAATACCAGATATTTTTCACTGTAGGTACCAAAATGTTTGTTTTTTTTTTAATAGAGGGGGGCTTGGGCTTGACTTTTACCATCGCCTTTGGTCGTAAGCATTGTGATTTCTATATCTATATATCTAATATTTCTATATCTATATCTATATCTACACCTATAATAATTTATCTATTCCTGAATCCTGGCCACTTAGTATTAGAATAAATATTTAAAAATCCAAACTAAAACATAGTAGGTAGGTACCTATAAAATTAAAATGCACAAAACAAATATTATTTCACAGATGGTAGAATAATATTTTTTAAATAAAGTACCTAATTAGAATAATGTTACTAAAATTGTTATTATTCGTTCAAATAGTCAACTTCATCAACATTTTAACTTAAAATGTCTATAAAAATAAATTGTAGGTATGTATTTTCAATATTTTAAGAACGACTTATGAAATATCATTGATACTTGATCGAATAAACAATGTCAAATGCATATAAATAGCTTAAAATTAATCTAAATATTTTTAAATTATCGTTGCGTATAAAAAATAGTGCCACTCTAACTACCAATAACGCTCTAGGGCAACAATATTTGACGCCCTTCTCCCCCCCACAAAAAAAATATTCACTTCACATTTTTAGCTTATAATTAACCACGTACCTACATTAAATGTGTTTAATACTTATTAATTAAAGGTTTCTACTTATTTTTTTATTATTATTATTGGAATCATATCTATTTAATTAATGTATTTATTTTATTTTATGATTTTTTCGAAGTTGACACCGATTTCATTATTCTGGGTACATTACATAAAGAAATATATTATTATTTTCACAAATTAGTAGATATTATAAATCATACGTTCTGCGTTTCTGGCGTGTATAACAGTTAACATTTTAAATGGTACAAGTGAATATAATTTACAGAATTCAGTCAAACTACTTTAACTCGATTTATCTTAAGAAGTAAGTAAAATTGATAATGAGTTGGTTATTAATTATAACCATAGGGTATAGACCTTATGGTTTATAGTTGTAACATAATATACATATATCTTTGGGTATAATAATTACAGTAGCACAACTACTAGGGGATGGGCGTTGTTGATCACTGAGGCACACAGTTTGCAGGGGCTCCAGGCCTAAGACCAACTAATAATGTACTATTTTCGTATTTGATAACAAATATCAAAATCAAATTATTTTAATGTATTTATGTACGAATCAAATTTCACTGTCAGTGTAGATATTTGATGTGTTATTAAAATATTATTCTTACAAAAGGATCGCCTTTCTAATATAGCTATTTTAAAAAGGTATAGAAAAAGACGTAGCTAATAAACTTGATTGGAAAAAAAGATTTCTTCATTAAATTTGCTAATTCCAAAATCATAAAAAAAATCTTTTTCAAGTGAAGAAAATATTTAATACTATCAAAGATAGGTATGAATTAGTTTAGTTTATATGTATATTACTTAATTATTTTAATGGTGTGTATACATATTATTTAAAACAAATTGCATGTAAATAAATTACTATTGTAGTCTTATAACTTATAAGTATTAATATTTTTATTTGTTTTATGAATACTGAATATATTATTAATATATATATATACATATATATATATATGGAAGGTGTGTCGCCTTAAGATTTAACACATTATTTACATAATTTTATATTTAACAGTATGCAATTTGATAGGTACTCATCTTTGATATTATTACAGTATAAAAAGAAAAATAATACCTAAAATAAATTATATGACGCCCTCTAAATTCATAATATATTAGACGCCCTAGGGAACTTGCCCCATTTGCCCAACCCCCTTGGGACGGCTATGACAATTTTTAAATATTTAAGTATTATAGTAATAGTGGGATGTTTCAAGTTCTTACGATTTATAATTTTTGATTAATAACAAAAATTGTTTGAAGAGAAATTCCATATTTTACATTTGAACTTAACGCTATAATTATTTTTTTAATCAAAACTTGAATTATATTTTTACGCTTTTGGAATTAAAATTTATGATTGTATGAATTTTTCACTAGGTACAGTAAATAATTTACATATTTTCATGATTTTAACGAATTTTATAAATATTTTAACTTTAAACATTTATAAAAAAAATATTGTGACCATGTATTTGAAAATCTAGAATAACTTATGAACTTTGTATTACATTTTTAAGTTTCTACACAGAGAAAAACATTTCAATATAAATTGAAAAAAATCAATAGTTATAATAGTAATTTTTTACTGATCATTTTGGGAACCATTATTTTTATACCGGATTATTACGGTCCGGGATTTTAATTTCCGGAATTTTACGTTCCGGATTATTACGGTCCGGGCTTTTAAATTCCGTAATATTACGTTCCGGATTATTACGGTCTTGTGTTTTATATTCCGGAATATTACTGTTCGGGATTTTACATTCCGGAATTTTACGTTCCGCATTATTATGGTCCGGGCTTTTAAATTCCGAAATATTACGTTCCGGGGTATTAAGTTCCAAAATTTTACTTTCCGGTAAATTACGATTCGGGATTTTACATTCCGGAATTTTACGTTCCGGAATATTACGGTCCGGAATATTAAATTCCGGGATTGAACGTTCCGTATTATTACTTTCCGGACTTTTATAGCCCCCCACACAATTTTACAGGAGAGCAGTCTTAAGATTTTAAATTATTCCGCACCGAAATATGATTTTCATTTTTCGGTGTCGCAACTCATTTATTTGTAAAATATTCTGTAGATTACATAAACTATTACTTTTAGGTCTTACAATTTTTTTTAAACGTAATCATAATGTTTCTTTTTAGTTTAAATGGAATTTGTTATTAGTGGCAATTACAATATATTTTTACCGTGGACGTACAAGGTTTTGACGGACATATTAAAAGAGGTTAATTTAATACAAACTCTAATAATCAATTAATGATATATAAATAGTGTTTGAAGTATACTACATGGTAAAATATTTCACAAAAACGTGAAACATGGTATTTTTTTTTGAAAACAAATTATAATGATTGTTTTTTATCAATTATTAATAGTACAGTCCATGAGTTCTTGGTATAATCATTGATATTAACAATATTAATGCAATGAGTGCCGTGGTTGACATATTATACTATTTATACTATATTAGGGTTTGTTTTCGGCTGTTTATAGCAAAAATTGGTTTTTTCCCCAGGAATGGCTTATCATCGAAGACGATGCAAGGATGGTTCTATTATTGTGAATTGTGACTAAATATATTATATAAGTATAATATTTATTACACAGTTGACACTTAATAATTTATTATCGCAATCATAATCTTAACGTTATATACTTATAACTTATATATAGTTTCTAACTAGAAAAATATGCATGGTTTATTATCATAAAGTTATTATTATTATTATGGTGAATATTCAATATACATCTGACGACAATAGTGTACCTATAGACATTTAATATTTATCATATAATCTTTTAATTTTTATAATAATTATTTGTGTACGAACGTTTATCGACATAGTGCGTATAACTATTACATTATGTTTATGGTTTTTCTTTATAAAAATTATTATATTATATTAATTTATCAATTCCTTTTAGGCTTTAGGTATATCTACTTAACTAAACTATATTCAGTAGTTATCTACTAGTTATCACTAGTATTACTTTTAAAAACTTGGCCATGTACCTGCATACCACATTTATATTTGTATATATAAATCTATAATAAGTATTAATTGTATAGAAGTGTATGGTATATTAATGTAAGCATTCGGTATACTTAATATAGACATATAGTATCATTTAAACATTTTTGTATGTTTTTTTATCAATTTAAAAATGTTGAATACTATTTTAAATGTATAATACCAAAAAGAACCACCACTAATGAGTAGGTAATGGGTAATTAGTGATCGGTTTCAGTAGTATAAAATTATTAAAGTAAATTATGACAACTACATACATAAAAATAAAACTTATTTAAAAAAAACAAAAGTTATTAAAATACTGAAATATTTCAGATATTTGAAATATTTATTTTTTAAATTTCATGAAATTTTCAAACACTATATATAAATAGTTAAAATGTACCTAATTAAGACTAATTTTTTAGCTATACAAAATTAAACATGTATATAATATGACTGTCGTAAAAAGGTAAAAAAAAATTGGAATTTTAAGGCGGACAAGTGGGTACCGCTCTGATGTACAGTATTTGTAATGGATGTGTTAAATTTGAATACAATGATAAACCATTGTATACGAAAAACGATTCTGAGCAGATAACGTTTATTCTCTATAATATTATTACTTTTTATTCGTTGTTATGGTGATAAACATATCGTTAGAAATTAAAATCACACTTTTTAGCGGTTTTTCGTAATTTGTCGGTAGTTTTTCTCTACGCTTTCTAAAACTACGTGGAATTTTCAATTTTGATCTCCCAAAAGTACCAACTAGGTTCATTTTTCTATCAGAAAAGATGCTGATCTCAAAAATCGAAGCATGCTTACTATCTACTAATGTGTATAAAATGTAAAATATTGTACTACACAAATAAATATTTGTCAATGTAAAATTTTACTTTGAAATTATTTCTTCGTAAACGCGATAGATATAATAATTTATTTAGTTTATTTGTATAGGTACTCACCATAGGGTTTTCATTAAGTTTTCAAGTTTTGGTAGGTATCATAATAAAATTATTATTCTTACTAGGTAGTTATTAAATTTGTTAATTATTTTTTATTTTTATTTCACCTAGAAATAAATTTTAAAACTCACATGTGTCTTATGAGGTATAATTATTTGGTTTTTCTGCCATGTTCTAAATACTTGAAATTATTCTTTAGGCCCAAAAATCTTTCTTTTAACTATTTACCCACGTAGAGGAAACCAGAAGAAAAAAATGCATGTATCAAATAGTACAATTTGTAGGACGCGTGATTATAGTTTATAAATACTCTGCACTTCTATAGGGATTTTTGGAAGAAATTATTATTTGCAGGTAGTGTATGGTGGCCAGGGGGCATGGCCCTTATGCCCCCTCCTAAAGGGGGTCCTTTATACTCAAAAACGATCCACGTGCCACATGTGCTGCGCATTGTCTCCGTCATAGGACCTCTGAAGAGGTATACGGTGACAATAATTTAGCACTATCGATAATATAACCTAACCTAACCTTACGAATGTCAAAAATTTGTTTAAAAAGCTCCATCAAGTATTTTATATACCTATATATATTTTCTTCAATAAATTGCATATTTTCCAAATTTTTTCTGCATATTATGATATTTTTCAACGCATATGTATGCGCATATACTTTTTAGCACATAAAGTTCCGATCCTTGATTATAACACACAGTGGAACGTCAAACGTCTGTAAGTAGAATTTTCGATATCTCAAAGGGATTACTTGGCCCCTGCATTTCAATATGTACTTACACACAATTTTTTCTATTTTTTTTGTTTTTGTCGCCGACCGATTCGAGTTAACTAGGTTTTGCCATATTAATATTGTAGCCTGTAGGTACTTGTGAGTTGTGATATGGATCGACGACTGCAGGAGTCGCGGTGCAGTATTGCATTTGATGTTCCATTAGCTAATGGAACATTAAATGCAATATCAAATGCAATGAGATGTTTACATAAAAAAAAATGTTTAAAGGTGCAATTGACCCGTTAAGAGGACGTTGCACCCGCATGTGTCTCTTCGTCTTACAAATGTACAACATAGCAAAACTATTTTGCTCGGGAAAAAACCGAGAACGTTACAGTCATAACTAAGAAACGAAATTTTAACCACATAAAAAAGGAAAACTTTGGCTGTGCAATATCGTTTTTATTTTTTCGCTATCGCAACTTCAAAAAAAGTTATTACAGTTTGAAAAACACAAATAATAATGGATTTTGAAACCATAAGAACTTTTTTTGTATAAGTGATATGAAAAAAATTAAAACAATATTGCACAGCCACAGTTTTCCTTTATATATGAACGTTATAAAAGTTGTGACATATGCGCGTGTTTCGGTTTTGGAAATCAATAACTTGCTTTGTATTTTTTATGATATTATATCTCATACCTTATAAGTATCTCACTGTTGTAGGTAGAAAATACGCTTTTGAATTTAACATCCAAAGGTAAGCTAATGATAATATGAATGCAACAATAAATACACAGGTTTTAATAAAAAAAATTATTTAAATTATGTAATTTACTACAATTTTTGTATTATTATTATGAATTTATGAATTTTTTTTAAAAGCTGAGTCATATATATCATATATAATAAGCATAACAATTTAAATTTTAATTCATATTAAAAGCCTTAAATGTGCTGTGATTAAATCTTATCAAGAGGTCAGTGATTATTATTAATGTTTTGATATTATTCAATTATAATAATATGAGTAATGCGACAGTATTTCGTTGTCAGCAAGAAACGAAATAAAATAAAATTATATTTCTCTGTGTATTATAATATAGTTTCTGATCGATGTGCTCCAACGTATAATATTATTCACAGTATAGTGTTGGAATTATCATAACTGTCTACGCGTAAGTATTATTTCATACAAATTTTAAAAATAGTTGTCATCGATATTGTAATTTTTATTGTATCTCTAACATCGAATAGCGACTAAAAATGAAATTTACGCTTAAGGGGCCGACATTAATTGATTTCTCTATCCATCTCGAGCATGATATAGGAACACTGATAACATTCTGTATTTTCACGATTACACTCGGCTCTCTAGTTCAATTTAGGGAAAATGCACCTATTATATATTTTATAAATAAGAATATTTTCTGTGCTTTGGCCGGATAGTTTATTTAATATTTTCATTTTTTATAAATATAAGCGTGTTTTAGTTTAACTTAAATTCGATTATTTTTAACAA
This sequence comes from Sitobion miscanthi, assembly GCA_008086715.1. NCBI lineage: Eukaryota > Metazoa > Arthropoda > Insecta > Hemiptera > Aphididae > Sitobion > Sitobion miscanthi. The sequence goes on from CM017797.1 coordinate 26,612,677, forward strand.
TTAATAACTTACTCAAAGCACAGAAAATATTCTTCTTTATAAAATATAAAATAGGTGCATTTGCCCTAAACTGAACCAGAGCGAGCTGTGATCGTGGAAATACAGAGTATCTGTGTTCCTATATTATATATGCGCGATATATAGACAGAGAAAACAAATGTCTGTGTGACGGCCCCTTGAGAGATGATGTGAAGAAAGCAAAAATTATTTAATAATTGTTCACAGCTGGTAGGTAATAAATGTTTTTTGACATCAATTATTACGTAAATAGGTAGGTATCTGTAACTTAAATAATATTTTGTTGTATATTTGGTTATTTGCAGTTATCGTTCACGTTCAGCAGGCGTTCTATTATAGACGCTAAAACAGAATAAGTCGCACGGAAATAATATCAATTAAAAATCAAAAATGTTACCAATACGTATTCGAATAAATAAACGAACGCTCCGAATGAAATTGCATTATTTTCTTTACATGGGCGGTAAGTGACAACAATTTTTAATAGGTTTTGCAATTATTTGACTTGTAATGTCTTAAAATTAAAACGTACTTATTACAGATTTTATATTCAAAGCTGGGCAAGTTAACCAATTTTTTTAACTAGTTAAAGTTAAGTTATCCTAAAATAAAAATAACTAAGCTAAGTTAAAGTTAGTTTTAAAAAGTTACTGAATTTGAGTAACTAAGTTATGTTACAAATTTTCATGAAAATAATAACTAAGTTAAGTTAAAAGTTAAGTTACTTTTTTTTTTTATATACCTTTAACTTACTCATAAACGTTTTTTTTTATCTCATCGTAGGAAAATAACTAGTTTTGGTATAAAGTAAAACAAACGCTCAAATGATTACATTGACGAATGACTAAATTCACTGTTGGAACTTGGAACCCTCATAGTCACACACTCACACCAGTTGACACACGCTACTGCATAAGCTGATATTGTATAATATAGAGACTTCTAAATTGACAACAATTAATTCATATATATTATTTTATTTATATACCAATATAATATTATAGGAATGTAGAGTATAGTTTGTAGAAAACACGGCATAAGTATCCCCGTGTCAGAAATTACTAATTAGGTCCATTCTGGAAATTGTATTATTACCTACCTATCAATGTACACAGTACACTAGTAACAATGTAAAATACATCTTAACTGTTGTCATTTCATAGAAAATATAAACTTCCTAATATTATATTTCAAATAAGTTATAAATAAATAATAATAATCATTATTCAGTATTCACTGTAATACTACTAATTAGTAATTACCGTGGCTATATATATATAAATATATAAATATATGTCTATATTATAGTATATTATAGTAAATAGTTATAAATATAATAATATACAGTTCATAAATGATAATAGGAAAATTTTTGTAAATAACTTTAATTTTAACAAAATAACTAAGTTACTAACTAAGTTATTTTCTACATTCAATTTTTCTTTAACTAGTTAAGTTAAAAGTTATCAAAAAAGTAACTTTTAACTTAACTTTTAACTTTTTAACTAGTTACTGCCCAGCTTTGTTTATATTATATTACAAAAATACTGATAACTGAACTTCTCACCTCTGACCGTGGTTGTCAAACATTTGTTTTAAACGTTTTGTCGATTGTTTAAAAAGAATAAAACATTTTTTTTTTTTTAAACTGTATTTCTTGTTTTAAACTGAATTTTTCTGTTAAAAACGACGTTTTAAACAGATCAAATTGTTTGAGTTTTAAAATATAAACCGTTTTAAATATACAGTTTAGAACACTGTTTAAACTGTTTAACATTCAAACGATTTGTTTTACATAATTTTATAGGAAGTGAGCAAACTTATCATGCTAAAATATAATGATATCGTTTTTGTGCAAAATATATATATTATACTATCGTGGCTTCGCTCGTGTGCAGTTTTTTTTGTTGTGGCAAATCTATATAGGATTAAATTGAGAAGTTTTTGAGTAGTATTTAAGCTACACTCATACATAGAGTTTTAAAATATATGGTTCCTTTATTCGAGGCCATAAGCATGACAATTGGATGCACGCTTGTAACTCATCTGCCATTCAAAGACCTAAAGACCTAAAAGATATCTTATAAAAGAATGAAAGCAAGTATCTGAAAGCATCTAAAAAATATACTTTTTTACTGAGTATTCATATTATATAGGTATTTAAAGTTATTTTCAATATAAGTATCTGTATCTGCGTAAGTTGAATACTATTAAAAAGCATATTTTACTAGGCTGATTAAAATATATTATAGTACCTATACATACGTAGATTTTTTTTTTTAATAATAATATTATATTAATAATTTATATATATATGTTTAAGACAAATACTACTCACTCACTCACTCACTCACTCACTGGTTCAGCGCTACATCTCAAAAACTACAAAACGTATGATATAGTATAATATTATTAAACGAAAAGAAACAACACTAATTTCTATTACATATATTACTATTATAATCTACAACCAATGGCAACCATTTATAAACAACAAAAAAAAGTTTCAATTTCCACTGTGAATCTCGAGATCTCTGTTTGACCCCCCTCTTTAAAATGCGACTATCGGAAAATCCTTTCTAATTGCACATCTAGATCATTAGAGCAACCGCTTTTACAAGTTTCAACTTCGTGCGTTTTGTAATTTTTGATAGATGTAGCGTCGAATGAGTGAGTGAGTGAGTGAGTGAGTGAGAACTATTTGGCTATATATAAATTATTATATTTTTATTTTTATTATTATTTAAAAAAAACATCTACATAGGTACTACAGTCTACAATTAATTTTAATCAGCCTTGTAAAAAATACTTTTTAAAGTATTCAATTTACGCAGATACAGATAATTATATTGAAAATACCTATAAAAGAATACTCAGTAAAAAAGTATTTATAGATGCTTTCAAATACTTACTTTCATTTTTTCATAAAATATATTTTTTATGTACCTTTTAAATAGACTGAACTGGTTTTAATGTCTTACGTTAATTTTATAGAGCTGCATTTTAAACCGTATCATTCGGAGTAACTATTAAATAATTATATGTTATACTCATATGTTTACTATTTGTCAAAGTATTTGAATTTTCAGTCGAGTAAAATATATTGTCAATTTTTTTTTTATATCACGTGATTATAATTAAACTGAAAAACATATGAGCTAAATAAATAAGTATTTGAACAGCATAGGCATTTGATTTTAAACACACACGGATACTTTGAGTAAGCATTTAAAATACCTACGTATTTGATTAGATACTTAAGAGGACGTCACACCCGCATGTGTTGTCTTAGTCTTACAAATGTACATGGTAACAACTGTTTTGCGCGTCCCAACTTTCTGTGTTTGTAGAAGTGGCTTCAAAATTTCTGAACTTATAGGGTAGAAAATTATCTATGTAACAGCGTGCCTATATTTTAGATAACATAAATACAATAAAAGTTATTCGCTTCTAAACATTTTGTTTTTTTTATTTTTCTCATTTGCTTACAAAAAATTATTGGATAATGCCATTAAAAAAAGCACATTTTTGCACAGATAAAGTTCTTCTTTACGTGTTGTGAAAATTTAGTAGTTCTACAGCAAATATGGTGCGAGAAAAGTTGTCCCGCACAAAGCAGTTTTTGCTATGGTGCACATATTATTTTGTAAGATAACACATGCGGGTGTTACGTCCTCTAAAAAAAGTATTGGAATATTTTTACTCAAATAGGTAGGTACTTTACAAGACCGATTTTAACGAACTCTTACATGGTTCATACTTACTATTTGTACTATTAAGTATGCACGTTTATAGTAACATAATACAACTGTATAAGTGACCATTTTTTTTATAATATTAATAATAATAAAAAAACTATTCGTGTTAAAATAATTGTCATGTCTGCACAATGTACGCGTACAACAAGACGTAATATAACGGATTTTTTCTAAGTTATTTTGTACTCCTTGTGCACTCTATAGGTACATACTTTAAATGACTTAAGACATTCTATTATTATTCAATTCTATAGGTGTAGCATCAGTTCAAGGGTTTGCACCTACAATAGCGAAACAACTGGGTTATTCGCCGATGGTGGTCGGTTCTGTTTTCACATATTTGTCCATGTTATCCTTCTTCGTGAAACCCATTGTGGGAATTATCGTTGATAAATTTCGCGTGAAAAGAATTATGTTTCTCGCATTTGTTCTGTTATGCGGTCTTACAGCGTTTTCTCTAAAATTCGTCCAGAAAATACCCACGGAAGCTGTTGCAAATTTAAGTTGTGGTACGACAACGGTGTTGAACGTTTGTTCGAACGATGACGACCGGTTGTCTCAATGTGATGACAGTCTATTCAAGCTTATAAAAAACAGCGCAGAACCCATTGAATGCCAAGTACGTAATACATTGGAAAAATGTAATTGAATCATTGTTAATTATACCTACTTAATTATAAAACTAAGTTATATAATGGTTAAAATAAAAAAAAAAAAACAAAAAATAATCCAGTGCCAATATGACGTAAGGTAGGTATATTATAATAATATATTGTCCCTTTAAAAATATTTGATCATTTTCAATAATTGTTAAGTGCCTATATAATTATTATTCATTACGAATTATTGAACCTATATATAATATTATGTGTATTTACATTATTGAGATTAATCGATGATATAATTATATTTGTACTAAGTAGGTAATTTGTATTAGGATAGGATTATAATATTATATCTGATAAAAGTTATTTGTAACCCACCTATTGTAATTTGTAACTAATCAACCTTCAAATGTTTTTGTTAACATTGTTATTAATTTATATATAATATTATAAATTATAATACATTCAGTGGCCTAACAAACAATAATATGTTTTAGGGTTCGATAAAAATAACTCAATCAGGATAAAGACTTTTTAAAAACCTTCAAGGCTGGGCAAGTTAACGATTGTTTTTAACTCGTTAAGTTAAAAGTTACTCGTTTTTTTTCGTTAACTTTTTAGGTTAAAAGTTAACTCTGAAAAAAAGTAACTTAATTTAGTATTAAGTTAAAATTTGCTACTTTGCAAAATTAAAAAATGCCAGACACAATATGGTGCAAAGACAGTTTTTCTTCACGCTCAAGAAAATGACTGGAGAAATTTAAAATGATACATCAAAGTAAAAACCTCATTTAAAATTTACATTATTCTTCAGACGAAAATTAACTTAATTTAGATACTTTTGAAATAAAATTAACTTAAAGTTAACACGAATATCTTGAAAAAAAGTAACTTATCAGGTTAAAAGTTAATTTGAAAAAAAAGTAACGTGTTAATTGACTTAACGTTATGACTTAATTTTAACTTTTAACTCGTTAATGCTCAGCCTTGCATCATGAAAGCTGATTTCCTATTCTTAAATTATGAACATTTAAAAAAAACCATAGTTTCTTTAAAGTAAACATTTTACTCTCACTTTGTTTAAGTGTTAGGACGCCAGCCTATAACTATTTGATAATCCGAACTGTTGATAATTTGCGAATTACTTCTAAGACACGATAATAATATTATGTCTTCCGCGTACAAATAAAAGCGAAATGATTATGTAATACCTATAACCGATTGATTAAAAAGTGTTTTGTCAATATTTTTTATCCTAGTTACGTTGTGAACAAAACAAATCGTTTCGGGACGAAATCTATAGATCTTGGAATATCATCGATCACAATAATATCAATATAAAACCAAATATCACGTATAAAAACGATGAATTTGAGGATCTCGATGTGACTTTGGTTATCGACGCAACGGACCAGGTAAAATGTTTAAATATTTAGCTGTCCCGGACGTTGTTTATACAAATCTCGAGACTTCTAATATAGATGTACCTATAACTTATAACGATGTTTCGTTTATTAATTTTTGATTAGATCGAACGGAACGATGTCGTTTTTCAAGTGAAATCGGTACACATCATGAAAACCCAAGTCGCATTTCCGGTCTGTTGGAGACCGGTGAGTACTCGGTGTAAGATCGACTGCTCAAACGATGTCGTAATGGAATTGGCGACCGTCCAAAAGTTCGAAGGAAGTATTTTTGGCTTACATCAGTTCTGGAAATATTTAATTGTTATGAGCTTGTTTTGGATTAGCCAAGCAATCACCTGGAGTCTACAAGACCCCATATGCTTTGATATTTTAGGTGAGTGATTCTAAACATCAAATTAACTAATTTTCCCTTATACTACCAATAAATAATATTTGTGTTGAATTTTTGATCCGACTTCAAGAAAATATAATAGGTATATTATGTTTTCGTATCTAATATTATACTATGGTTAATGGTTATCTGCTATGAAAAAAATTAATTCACCGATGAAAATTACCCAATGCATTGTTTATGGAATTATGATCTCCAGTTTAAAATCCAGGCCTATTCGATACAGTTTGCAAGTAGATAACTCTTAATAAACCAAATTATGGATTTAAAGTAGAACAATTATATTTTTAAAATTTTAAGATAAGTATATTGTATTATATTTTATTTTTATTTGGAATTTGCTTAATAATTTTTCTGGACAATTCGTTTAACTATTATAAGTACCTACACGTACCTAATTATTAATAAAGTATATTGTATTAACTATGTCATTAACTATTTATTATGCAGTCGTACGTGATAATATTATTCTAAAAAATTGAACATAATAATTTAATATAGGTAATAATAATATACTTATTATGGTATATAATGTTTGTGTACTCACAGAGATAGTATAGGTATCTAGATTTGAATTAATTTGCTTTTATTTCACTAGAATTAATTGAATTAATTTTTATCGGTAATATCTGGTATAAGTATTTGTATTTTGTTCCTAATTTTTCTATACCTACTTACTTGCTTATTCGATTAATGTTAATTAATAGATGACAAGCCTGAAGATTTTGGCAAACAAAGGTGTTGGGGATCCATAAGTTGGGGAATTTTCTCAGTTTTTGGCGGAATGCTGGTCGATTATTTCAGTAAAAGTGACTATGAAAAAAACTACGTTCCAGTTTATTATCTATGTCTTGTAATCATACTATGGGATTTTGCCTTAGCGTACAACATAGAAGTGAGTTTGTTGCATAAATTAGGTGCATTAACATTTTCTACTTACATTATATTTAGGAACATAAAATAATACAATATTGATATAGGCAGCGTTAGGTAAATTACTTTTAAAAAGTAATGAAATTACGTTACTCGTTACTTCAAATATTTTTAATTAAATTACAATTGTGTTACCTAAAATTATTTTGATCATGTTATATTATTTTTTCATTTATAAAGTAGTGCGTTACAAATAACGTTACTTTTTTTTTTATCATTGTAAACAGTTATACTTTTTTTTTAAACCATATTCAATTATTATGTATACATTTCACAACCATAGTGATAATAGACCTATTATGTACAAATGTGCAATTAGTAAGTCATTAATTATAATTAATTTTAATTAAATTTTATTTTTAAGCCAAACTCTTTACTTTCTGCTAGTATAAAGTTATCACTTTTATTCTTGGATTGTTATCGGAATCGAAAATAAATATAATTGATTTTTAATTTTTCTGAAATATCCCAACGGCTTTTTTTCTAATACATTCAAAACTATTATTTTAATAACGTGGAAAATAACTCGTTAGTGCGTTATTTCATAGAAATGACTTTAAAAAAAGTAATTTTGTTACAATTGCGGTACTTTAAGTAAAATGTAATGAAATTACTGCTGCGTTACTGAAAATAATAATTGTGTTACAGTAATTTGTAATAAATTTGCGTTAAGTTACTACCCAACACTCGATATAGGTGATGTAGGTACTACTGTTGAGTGTAGACTATAATGACTATTATATAATTGTTTAAAATTTTTACATGATATTTTTAAGATAACTGAGACAATTGGATCTAAGAATACATTTTCAGACGTATTCAAATTATTAACTAATATGAATGTCATAGTCTATTTGATATGGATCGTAGTGATGGGAATTTGTACAACGATGCCATGGAACTATCTATTTTGGTGGGTAAGAATTGAAGAAAATAATGTTTTAGTACCTAAGTATAAAACATAAAAATATAATGACAATATGAACGATTTTGTTTAAAATCAAGTATTTCGTCAACATAGGCGTTGCCAATTTTTTTCCTTAGGTAGTAGGTATAGGTACTTGTGACAAGTTTGTCAAATGCTTTTAATAACAATCATACTTATGTATTTTTAATATTTTTGAACTGCTATAAAAATAACTTATGTGAGATATCGTATTGAATTTTCAAGCTTTTGATTGACCCTAAACATTTTTTTCAACACTTAAAAAACCAAAAATAAAAAATATCGTTTTTCCCACCTATTTTTTTGAGGTGATTTTTTCTGATAATTTTGAAAAGTATAAAGATTTTTCAATTTTGACCTTCTAAAATTCATAACTACATCAAAATATGTTCTATCAAATAAAACCCTCAAAGCTAAAGATCGAAGCATTTTTCTACTTTAAATCGTGTATCTACACAAACACATAAAACACACGTATTATAATAAAATCAATATATTTATCTCTCCGCTCAGAATTTATTACCTTCATCTATAATATTAATTTGTGACATGTTATTAACTATTAGGTAGGTAATCAAAATTAATTATAATTTTGTGAATATAAAAACTATATTGTTAATAAGTTAAAATGGAGTGTACAATTACATAAGTTTAATAATGTACCACACCAATTATTTTGATAAACAGCAAATTTTTTAGAACGATGCGTATGGCAAATAGCGATCCATCATAGTTTTAGTGCTTTGATATATATTTATTTGTTGTTAATATAATATATGTTGTAAGTAATAATAATATGTTATTGATATATTTTTGTGAAATTAAACTCAGCCCGTATCGTTGTTGACAATAAAAATAAAATAAAAAAAATGGTGGGTAAGTGGATGTCGCTCTGCTGTACAGTAGGTTACTAATGGGTCACTGTACTGGATGGTGTTAAATTTGAATTTAATGATATAATATTATTGTATAAGAAAAACGATTCTGAGCGAAAACGGTCAGTCAACCTATGATAATACCAAGTATATTTATTGATATTATTGTGAATGAAGTAATGTATATATAACCTATTAAGTGGAACCTTGTTTTCAATTTTCAATCCTTAGCTATAATAGTTGAACATTTTATAAATTTTTAACTACAAAATAATTATTAAATTATAAATTTGATAAATGTTGTCAAAATATAAACTTTAAACGCTTATAAAAAAAATTTTTTGATATTTTTCAACTGCTATTAGAACGATATATCAGGAGCCTTATATAAAATTTTCACGTTTTTTTACCCAACAAATAAAATTTTATTGATATTTATAGAAAAAAAAACTAAAAAAATTGAAAACTGACAATGTCCGTATTCGTGTAAACAGCTCAAAAAGAGTCAAATTATTTTCAAAATTTTATCGTGTATAGAAAATGCTAATATAAACATTCAGTGAAATTTTCAAATATTTACAGTCATTCGTTTTTTAATTACCACAAAATAAGAAAATCGTTACATGAGAAATCGAGTAAATATCAAATGTTGTGAAAATATGAAATTCAAACGCTGATAAATATTTAATTTGACTTTCTTGTAGACATTTTCTTTTGATAAAGATAGAAAAACTTATAAAAATCTTGTAATACATTTTCAAATCTTAAATTTGAAAAGGAAAATTTTTATGAATTCTCAACTCAAAATAATTTGCTAATTTTCGTGATTTTTCCGTATTTTGTCAAGATTTGAACTTTAAATGTTTATAAATAAAAACTGTGACTAAGGATTTTTAATTTTTTTCATCTCCCTTTGAAACAATAACCTAGGAGCCTTCTATTACATTTTTAAGCTTTTTTACCTAACAAATAAAATTTTATTGATATTTATAGAAAAGAAAACTAAAAAAAATGGAAACTGACAATGTCCGTAAACAGCTCAAAAAGAGTCAAATTATTTTCAACATTTTATCGTGTATAGAAAATGCAAATATAAACATTCGGTGAAATTTTCAAGTATCTACGGTCATTTGTTTTTGAGTTGCACCAATAACCAAAATCGATTTTCTCAAAAACAGAATTTGCGTAAAAATTCCCGTGTTCCTTAATTTTTCTCTTGTTTTTCACGGTGCTTTTGAAAACTACTGTGAAATTTCTACTTTTGACCCCCTAAAGTACCATCTAGATTCACTTTCCTATCAGAAAAGTTACTATTGAAGAAAATCCAAGCACTTTTACTGTCCTCAAAGGTGATGACAGACACAAAAAAAAAATAATAATAAAACACACATCATTGTAAAATCAACACATTCATCGCTCCGCTCAGAATCTAATAATAAACACTGTTCTAAAATCTATGTATAGAAGATAATTTCATATATTTAATAAGAGCTAAACTGTTAATAGACAACAAACAAAACATTCTACCCCTCACCCCCACTGACAGCGCATGCCTATGTAAATACTTGTGTACTATTTGAGTATTTCAAAATTATTTTTCTAGTTGAATATTAACTGTATCAAAGTTTGTTAATATTTAATAGTTTGGTTGTATAAATAAATGTGTTTAAATTGTTATTTCAATTTTAAAATAATTATTAATTTCACAATAACTAAATTTCGTATTATTTTGAATACAATTGATTTTAATAGAAGAAAAAAACTAAAAAGTATCAAACACTTTGGAATTTTTGAAAAGAGCTTATTGTTTTTCTTTCGCAGGTACATGGAGGACTTGACCCAAAAGTACCACAGTGACAAACAATCGTGGACGAAAACTTTACAGGGTTTGGCCATAGGAATTCAATGTATCGGCGGTGAATTACCGTTATTATTTTTTTCCGGTTGGTTGATCAAACGAATCGGCCACACGTATTGCATGGCCTTAGGTCTTTTCGCTTTTGCTCTCAGGTTCTATCTGTACTCTGTGATCACCAACCCCATTTGGATACTGCCCATCGAGTTCACCAACGGCATTACATTTGGACTGTGTCACGCCGTCTTGTTAGCTTATGCTAGATTCATTGCTCCACAGAGTTCGGCCACCACTGTGGTGGCACTATCTGGAGCACTTTTCGAAGGTGTTGGTAAGTGTAATATTATTATGTTTCACTGAGTAATAGAAAATTTGTCTACACGTGAGACGATGTACTTGCAGTTGTGACGTCTGATGAAAATTAGTGCTAACTCCATACGAGTAGGTATAATGTTCGAGTATATTAATGGTTGGGTAAATTACTTTTGAAAAATAATGAAATTACGTTACATTAAATATTTTATTTAAATTATATTTGCGTTATCCGACATTATTATTTATTTTTATAACGTGACTTTTTTAAAAAAATAATTACAAAATTTGTCCATAACGAATAACAAGTGGTAGGTAAATATTCTAAGTAAGTTAGCCTTTAAGTCGAGACGATAACCGTTGCCCACATCTATATATTATAATCCTTGCGATGACTATAATAGTAGTATACAGGGTGATTCATTAAGTGTAAAACACTCATTATCTCAAAAAGTATAAATTTTTTTGAAAATATTTTTTTATATAGTTTCAAGTTGTTAAAAAAACAAAGTTTTTATTAAAAAATCATATTTTTAAATATTTTTTATCCTTATATTTTTTTAATTTACTTTTTTGAATGACAACATAGAAATTTAATTTAATTTTCCAAAGCAGAATATTTTTCTAAGTATTTTAATACATAAAAATCAAATTTAGGATGAGTAGCTTATGAGTTATAAGTATTTAAAGTTTAGACAGGCGGAGTAGTTGGAAATCATTTTGCGGGGTAACCCCATACCACTCCACTTCGCCCATCTAAACTTTAAATACTTATAACTCGTAAAATACTCATCCTAAATTCGATTTTTATGTATCAAAATACTTAGAAAAATATTCTGAATATGAAATTAAAACTCTATGTTGTCGTTCAAAAAAGTAAAAAAGTTAAAAAATTGTAAGGATAAAAAATATTTAAAAATATAATTTTTTAATAAAAACGCTGTTTTTTAAAAACTTGAAACTATGTAAAATATATTTCCAAAAACATTTATACTTTTTAAGATGGTGAGTGTTTTATGCTTAATGAATCATTCTATATAGATAGTCAGAGATTTAAGTGGGGGGGGGGGGTGTGGGTCTGACGGCGGTTAAAAAGCGTCCCATGCTTTAACGTTTTCTTTAAAAATGTAGTATTATTTGTGATTTCATGAAATAAATTACAAATTAATAATCGTTAAAAGTACTGATGCTTACTCAATCAATGTTTAATGTTTATACATTAAATATACATAAAATTATATTATATGGAACGCTTAAAGCTATATTAAGACAATATAGTCCCCCTAGATTTTTGGACCTACTGGCAAATGATTTTCGTTTATCCCGACTAAGTGGTCTCGAGAGCGACAAGTCGCGAAAATTCTCTTTTTTTTTATAAAGTCCATCATGTTCATTGTCTGTGGAGTAAGATCCTCGGGTGAAAAGTGATGCCATTTTAACCGCAATAGTGCCCTTAAAAAATATCCTAAACATTTTTTACACTTCTCGGGCAAACAAAAATACAAAATTAACTAAATAAACGAGATTACGATGGAACACCAACTGACCTATATTGCCTGTTACTTATAGTTTGAGTCCCGGACGCTAAACTGCCGTTAATCTTACTGTAAAGACGTTATCAACGTATCGATGTCATAAATAGAACGTTGAATGATCGACAAATTGAATGATGAAAGTTCGGGACAACATTTCTTGAACTAACATTTTGAATTACAATAAATTGAGCTTAATCTATAAATGTATAGTAAAATTTATAAATATGCACAAAAAACTGACAAAATTACCTAAACATCATAAAAAAAATGCAAAATAAAATTTCAAGTTTTCAATTTTCTGATGTATTAAAAGGATTTTTACTTGAGAAGCATTACTGTATTGCTCATTAAACATGGCTAACTAACTTATTAATGTAGTTTAACCAACTTTAGAAACCAGAGTTATGATTTTAATTAAAATTTTTTTAATATCCATTTTACATATAAAATATGTGATTATATTTATTATTTTCATAGTATTGTTTTATTTCATTTTTCAGGTACATCTATTGGTGGCTTGGTCGGTGGATTTATGTACCAAACATATGGCGGAGAGAGGACATTTAAATTATTTGCGTATGGCTCATTAATAATGGGTATTCTCCATGTAATATTTATTAAGTTAAATAATAGGTCGATTAATATAAAAACCACGAAATGAAAATAAAAAGATTTAATTTGTAAACCAAGCTGGGTATTTATAACCATTTTTAATAAGTCTTCTCAGTGAAATAAATTGAAAATTTAAATAATTTGATTAACAACAGAATAAATTATTAATTTATAAAATAATTTATGTTTCTGCACCTATTAGATAATAGTGGCATAATGTACAGAAAAAGAAAAAATATTACTAAATGATTTAATTTTTCTGGACACCTGTTCAATTGTTAACATGATTTTTACACTGTCGCAGAAATTATATTTAAATAAAACTGACACGTAAATATTATGTACCTAAAAAAACATGTCAATATTAAGTTTTTGATTTTATTACTAGATATTCGTTCTTAAGTACAAATAAAAACTACTTCGAATTTTTATAACAAAATACTATCTTGACTGCGGTACTTGGCATAAAAGTTACGATTGGTTGTTATCGTTCTAAGACACATTTTGACGTAAGTTATTTAAGTTTTTAAAAATATATTTTCAGTATTTAATATTTTTTTTCACTTATAATATTGTATTAGTTATATAATGACGTCTCTATTGTATTGTTCAAATTATATTATTATTTAAGTCTTTATTTTTTAGACAGAAAAGTTTAGTCTTAAGATAGTTTAAAGTATTTTTTACTATTTTTAAGGAGAAAATATTTTGTACCTGCCTACTGGCTATTTTATTTAATTATAAGTCACGTTTAGAGTGAATTTAATACAAAATAATAGTACTACATATTATTATTCATAGTTGTAATAATTGTAAGTGATAAATGTGTAGAATAATATTTTCATTTCAATGTAAAAAAAATAACTATAATATTATTGTGTAGGTAGAAAATTATTTTTATGATTTCCTTACATTGTTTAATTTTATTATTTGGTGCAAGCAGTGACATATTGTCAATAATGAAATATAATTTATTATAGTGTTAAAGTTCTGATATTTATAAATTGAAAGTCTGAATGTATTGAAAATTTAAGTAATAAGTGTAGTACTTACCTAGGATCATTGAATAATCAATGTTAGAATGTTTCAAGTCTCTAAGATTTGTAGTTTTTGAATCCATGGCGTGTGCTTTGCCGGGTGTAGAAAGTCTCAGTGTTTTATTATCGCATCTGTACCGTATCACCTTTAACATTTTAACAATTTTAACAATTGTATAATAAAATTATTATAATTGTGATTTTTTTTAGATTGTTTGATGATGACTTGTTTTGTCTTTCATGTTTTGTTCCAGTCGTTTAAAAGCCGTTTAAAAACCAACTTTTCTCCTTTTTTATTGCCGGGCTTAATATAATATGTGCCGTTAAAATTTTGTTTCCAGTCCAAGACCTATTGAAGGCAGTGTTACATAACAAATCGAGGGATGTTTTTAAGTAAAAACAAAAATACTGAGTGATATTTTTAAGTAAAAATATTAAACTTCAAATGGGCTATAATATATTTTGAAACTAAAGAGTTCTGATTTCACCAATTGTCGTCTGTCGCTTATCGTAGTTAGGTCAACACCACAGGTGGTTTGCCCATCTAGAGCTCGTATATCGTCTACCTAGGTAAGTAGCTTAGTTGCAAGTTGGTCGACTTTCATTCGAGGTGACTTATAGCCAGACATACAAACACGGTTTTCGACTTTCATCTCTTTTACATACGAAAAATCATTGGACGAGCACAGGATACAGTATACACAGGAAAACGGAAAACTGGTAAGGTTATTATAAGCGTGCAATACGGGTACGATCCTCAACAACCAAGGTTTCCAAAAGTATAAAATAAAATACACCTACGTCCCACATGTAAGTTTGATGAGATTACGAAATTACATTGACCAAATATGGGCGCGGTACACGATACTTAAACGGCTAAAATTTAACAAAAAAAAAAATAAAAATAATGCATTGCAAGACAATGGCTGTGGCAGTAGAGATTCTATTATAAGTAAAGAAATCACAATAGGCCAGTTTTGAATAATATAGCAAAATGTATAAATTAATAATATTTATTATAATACAATATACTCATAAATTATATTATCTAAAATATTTTATCTTATCTACTTATTTGATGTATTTTTATTTTCTGATAATTTTGATTGCTATTGTGTATAAAACTATACCATATTATGTGGACATTGTGAATATTTTAGTATCCTAAAATTTTGATTTTGAAGAGTACCAGTGTAATCATCGTTTTTAATTTCTTTCGTTATAAATTCTATGGATAGTACCAATATATTCCAACAGTCAAGTACACTGTACGATTTAAGTAGATTTCCCAGTCGGGTATCGACTTTCGCCGTTGACAGCTAGACACTCAAACACGTGGCTTTTGACTCAAACGTACCTACAATTTTTATAATAACATCGTTTATCGGTTTTATGGTCAGTATAATATATTATAACAACTGTCTAGCTGGCATAATTAGTTGGCCTAAATATTTTACGTCGAATTTTCAAACAACGTTTTCGTTTTGAAACGCATTTTCAGATCGTAAATCGCTCTGTTGAATTTTCTTTACCCGCCGAATAAATCTCTTTTCTCCGACGATAATATAATATTGAATCTACGTTTATATTCACTCGAGTTAATATATATTTTTCTGATACCTTTACGATAGAATGATAAATTTTTAATTTCATATTCCGTAGCAGAGTTTTATTCGGAGTATTTCGATCTATACATTTCAGATTTTGGACAATTATTTAGCTCAAACATTTAATATTTGATGAGCCGGGAGAATATGGTACTACAGCGAGGCGCCCCACAAAATGTTGTCGAAATGTCGCTAATATACTTATAATAATATACTTTAAATACTTATAAGTAGACAGAATTTTTTATGAAACGCATGTTGCTATTTTCAACATCGTATACATGTTTTTAATGAATGTCCATGAATCTTGATTGATACATTTTTTTCTACATATTTTTGAATATTTAAAAAAAAATTATACAAATGTACACACCAAGGGTAAAATATTTTATGTTTCAAAGAATTAAATTTGTCGTAATTATATTAAAATGTTTTTTGATTGGTTTGCAATGTATAGGTTAGGTTATGAAGTCATGTTTCGGGAAAGAAAGTATAAATTTAGCTAAAACGCCTACCTTTTATTAAATTATTTTAAATACAGGCACCAATAACTGTAGGTGTGTTTTCATTTGTTTTTAATGAAATCCGGTTGTTAACTAATGAACTAGCGAGCACCTATACATTAATAATAGTGGACAAAATGTCAGTGACTGAGATTGTCCGGTATTTAGAGGTTTCACTGTCCTTCATAAACTGAAAGCAATACAATTACAATTTTGACAAGACACATAAATTAATTTTTCACTAGGTAAGCGTGTTGACGCGTTTAAAAGTACCTACCTAATAATTAATATAATACTATTTCAAATAAAAAACAATGAAGTATAATATTATAAAAACATTTATTTATGATATACATAATAATATTGAAAGTTTGAGACCATACAGAATAGTTAACAAGTGAATATAAAAATATATTTATAACAATTTACAATAGCATATGTTATACACTTGGTGATAGATTTGGTGATAGAGTTGGTGATACATTACAATAATATTATAGGAGAATCAATGAGGGGGTACAAAAATATAATATGGCTAATGGTTTACAAAATAAATATTTATAACAAGAAAAATATGATATTCATCAGATATCCTGACATAATATCAAGACTCATGTAATGGACGCAGCGTTAATTGCGGCTGTTCCGTGTCGGTCTGCAGGCGGCCAGGCGACAGCTGTTGACTTGCTGCTGACGTGCGAAGCGTCTCAAAAATCATAACGGACGGCCATGTCATCAGTATACATGACCTCAGTTAGACGCCGCAACAAAACATACAACCGACAAACCGTTTTGTCCGGCGCCAGATCCTGCGGCGGCGTTCCCTTGTTTCCAGCATCGCAGCATTCCTGGCGGAAAACCAACGCATCCTCAACAGGTCACGGTTGCGTTGAGCCATGACTAGGCTGTTCGTCCGCAGCAGGACTTCCGGCGTCTGCTGCAGGACTTCCTGCGTCTGCTGTAGGACTTCCGGCGTCTGCTGCAGGACTTTCGGCGTCTGCTGTAGGACTTCCGACGTCTGCTGCAGGACTTCCGACGTCTGCTGCAGGACTTCAGCGGACGAATCGACTACCACCTTGTCTGCTGTCAGTATCAGCGGATGGTTGTACGCCGCGTCCACAATCGCCATGGCGCTCCGGAAGTCCGGACCTGCATATTTTGGCAACCGGATCTGTCGGTAAACCGGTGTAGCCGGCTTGCCCAACAGATCCAATCCTAATATCACGGCGTCCGACCTGTAACGCTGTTGCGCCGGCCAATCCACCCCGGCCGCGATGTCCTCTGCGTCCTGAAAGTTAGTCCGCGGCGGCTGTGCTTCGACATCCAGTGCGGGATCATGCTTCCGGCTGGACGGCTCTGCATCGGCAGCTTTCCGGTCCATGCCCCATTCACGCGGAAAATTAAATTTTGCGGCCCTCAGCTCCGCAAAAACTTTCTTCATCTTTTCCCCCTCCGCGGAAAATGGCTTGTCTTCAAACAACTGCATGATAATGATAAACGGTTCGATATAATTGTAATACAGACTACAATAATCAATACGCGATACTATTATAGCGATGTCAAATCAATGACGGCAGTTATATAAATGGTCAAAAATCAACAATTACAGGCTGTGTACTTTAATCAAATCTAAAGCAACGGGATGTCTGTTGATTTGTAATAGGCCAGTACAAATATTACTCTTATAATAATATTATGCACTAGTTTCAAATATAAAAAAATATATTTTTAAAAAATGTGCAAACAATTGAATACCAGCTATTTAATGGTTTTTACTTGTGAACTAAAGGGAATTATCTCAGGACTCGAAGATACCCACAGAAATATTATGTATAATATCTAAAATTATCGATTAATACGGAGAATTGCTGGCTTCAGTGAAATACACGGGCTACCTACATCATAGGCCTATTATAATATAAGTGGACATCTATCATATTGTATATATTTAATGATTAAGATATAATGGACTGGAAATTACATGGTTGGTGGGGGTCAGGGGAAGGCCATCGAAGAGGTTATAGGTGAGAATACTGGGTACATACCTAATGTTTTCAGCGCTACAGGTGGTTTTATTTGGCTTCACATTTTGTATCTTTGTCCTTGTCTTATACAGATGGCGTTGTAAGTTCTAAGTGCCCATTACACTTTACCTCTTGTGTAACATTCGTGGCCGTGATAAGTCGCTCGTTTCCAGTCCATAATATCTTAGTCCGTGATATATATAAATGGGTTTGTATCTTATCAAGTCATAATATTGATAACACGATTTCTTACGGATTTGGAGAATAAAATAATAAATGTAATAATAAAATAATAAACTATCCATGTCTTTTTTACGTGAAGGTACTTAATTAATTTTATTATTTGACATAATATTTTGTTTAATCATCTATCGTTTGTGATTAACATCTATTTATTCATGTTATGTCTATGAAAATATACATAAGGTAAGCGTATTATAATCCTATTGAATATTTATGGACGGACTATATTTATTTTATAAATAATACTTTTTATATTTACGTAAATTTAAACACAGGTGTATCATTTAATTGATCAAATGGAAGTGGAGCGCATTGCAGAGTTCGTAGTTTTTAGCACAGACAACATAAACTAGTGATCAAGATAAATAAAGAAGTTATGAATAAATTGTGTTTGTACCTAGCGTTTTCACAATATCTCGTTATCCACACTAGGTCAGCAATGTCTGTGAAAAATAATGATTATTCTCAACATCAACCTAATAACTTATAAAATCATA
The DNA here is from genome assembly GCA_008086715.1 of Sitobion miscanthi. Taxonomy (NCBI): domain Eukaryota; kingdom Metazoa; phylum Arthropoda; class Insecta; order Hemiptera; family Aphididae; genus Sitobion; species Sitobion miscanthi. The sequence goes on from CM017797.1 coordinate 26,631,855, forward strand.
AATATTATTGAACACAGGAATAGCCAATAGCTTTTCTATACATAGAATTAAACTATTAGGTACTGAAATAATAGAACTATGTTATAGGTACCGAAAGCATACAAAATTGAAAATGCCTAAATAAATTCAATCGTTTGATTTATAAATAAATAAATAAATAGAAAATATTTTATAATATATTATAATATACTAAATACCTAAATAGGGCTATTGCAACAATAGGTATTTACTATTTAATTAAGTTATTTTTCTTGAAGAATTCTGGTTAATGGAACAAGAAATTAATTTAACTATATTTCTAATTTCCTATTCTAGTAAATGGTTATGTAATACGTAACATCAGTAACAAATTTAATTTTTATTATATTTATTATTTAATTATTCATAAATTAACTTAACTTGAATTTGATTAAAAGTAACTCGTTGTTTATTAAGTGAAGATCAATTAAAATAAGTTAAGTAAAAAATTAATTTAATGAAAATTACACTTTAAAAAGTTAAGTAAAAAAGTTAAAAATAACTTAACTTTAACTTTTCAACTCGATTATGCCCAGGCTTGTCTATAGGTACCTAGTACCTACCTACTCTTACCTATACACATTATATAAAATGTGGGTACGTTTAATAATTAAAATCAGAGAGTCAAAATGAACGCGAGACCGTTCTTAGGTCAATACTATTGCTGTAAATGTTTTTTTTGTGCACGAACCAGTGCTCGAATACGGGGGGAGGGGCACAGAAAGATGGAGTTCCTTTATTATTTTCAAATTTTTTTTATCCTTCCTTAATTATTTTTTTTTTACTTGGATGCTGAGACGGCATAAACTTATGTCCAAAATAATTCTTATTAAAATGTGTACCAATTTAAATTGTTGTCAGTGATATTTTAAGTTAGCAGTTCTCGACTTTTTTATATCCACGTGAGTATATCACCAACGCAGTTTGAACATTTTCTTGTATCACTTGACTAAATAACTTTTTTACTGCGCATCAAAAACGTATAGGTACGTTATATTACTGCATGTATAAAATTGTATTTCATTAGAAAAAAATATGACAGTATACCTAAGCATTTATTGCGCACAAAAAGAAAATTATTTATGTAAAATTATTATTTATATTATTATTAATACCAAAAAAACCAAACAATATCTAATGTAAATAATGATCCATTATATCGGCTACCGCACCTATGAGCTTTCCGACGGCGCAATGACGGGGCAAGGGGAGGGGCAATAGGGGGGCAGTTGCCCAGGGCCCCGAAGTTTCGAAGGTTAAATTTTAATTGACTTATAAATTTACGATGTTTGAATATCATGTATTAAAATTATAAAACATAATACATAATGAATACGCAATATTAAAACATACTGTCCACGTGCAATAAATACTAATATGAAATTGATACCCACATATTCGCGGTTCATAGCACGATTTAAGATACTTCATAGACCATAGTAAAACTGATTGTTTGTAAATTGGAATCCGAATATTATCCGTTTAACTATAATTATAATAATATTATCAGTGACGAATATAATATACAGCTGATCAGTTATTTTTATATGATTTATTTCGGAGTACCGTACCATTGGTATACGCGTACCATAGGACGTCGAAAAACGCTGACATAGCTGGTAACGAATTTTTTTACCCTTCTATGGTTTAAACTACCCACCTAATACCTTACTATTTTTTCCTATAGTTTGTTTCCATTATCTATACTACGTATGTAATATTACAGTGCAGAGAGTAATATGTACAATAATCTATTGAATTATCAAATATCTGTGGACTAGTGTAGTTGACAATAGACATATTATGCGTTTATGCGTCGGAACCACGAATTAAGTGGTATATAGGTATAGGTATCACTGTTTATTATAATTTTTTTTATTTCCTACTGAAACAATACGTGTATTTATCAAAACGGGAGTTATAATAATATAAAAAAATGCATTTTTAAGTTTAATTTAAATTAATGTATGATAAATGTAATTGAGAAAAATTTAAAATAATTTGAAATAAATCCACATCTACTTACGTGTTACATATATTTTATTTGGAATATAATTAAGCTGAAATGTTGTAATTAAAATCAGAGTTGGTATATTTATTGTTTTAAACTGTTTTTTCTGTTTAAAACGATGTTTTGCATAAAACAAATTGTTTGAGTTTTAAACAGAATATTTAAAATGACTTAATTCAAATTTAATATATATGTAATTTACTTAGGTATATGCCGTGTGCTAGTATATGTTTCACCGTTTATTTATTACTTAACATTTTCAAATCTTAGATTTAAAAAGAAAAATTTTTATGAATTATCAACTCAAAATAATTTGCTAATTTTCGTGATTTTTCCGTGTTTTGTCAAGATTTGAACTTTAAATGCTTATAAATAAAAACTGTGACTAAGGATTTTTAATATTTTTCAAATATCATAGTAACAATATAGTAGGAGCCTTGTATTAAATTTTCAAGTTTTTTTTAACCAACAAATACAATTTTATTGATCTTTATAGTAAAAAATACTAAAAAAAAATGGAAACTGAAAATGTCTGTAAACAGCTCAAAATAAAACAAAATATTTGGAAAATGTCATGGTGTATAGAAAATGGAAATATAAACAACTAGTGAAAATGTCATGTATCTACGGTCATTTTTTTTAAAGTTACAACAAAAACCACAATCAATTTTGTGAAAAATCGATTTTGCGTAAAAATTCCCGTTTTTCCTTAATTATTCATTTTTGAATAACAACAAAATAGTAAAATCGTTACATGAGAAATCGAGTGAATATCAAATGTTGTAAAAATATGAATTTCAAACGCTCATAAAAATTTAATTTGACTTTCTTTTAGACATTTTTTTTTTGATAAAGGTAGACAAACTTATGGATAATCTTGTATAACATTTTCAAATCTTAGATTTGATAAAACAAAATATTTGGAAAATGTCATGGTGTATAGAAAATGCTAATATAAAAATTTAGTAAAAATTTCATTTACCTACGGTTATTTGTTTTAGAGTTGCACCAAAAACCAAAATCGATTTTCTCGAAAACACATTTTGCGTATAAATTCCCATTTTTCCTTAATTTTTCTTTTGTTTTTCATGTCGCTTTTGAAAACTATTAAGAAAATTTCACTTTTGACCTCCTAAGTACCAACTAGATTCACTTTCCTATCAGAAAAGTTACTGTTGAAGAAAATCCAAGCACTTTTATTGTCCTAAAAGGTAAAGACACTAAAGACAGACACAAAAAAAAAAACACACATCATCGCTTCGCTCAGAATCTAAAAAAAATAATACTTTAAAGTTAAATAGTTAAAATACGAAATAAAAAAATATTTTCTACTTTTTCGTAATATTATAATTTAATATTATTATGTTGCGATTTGATAAATATATCATATCATTCAATGCAGAGTAGTAACTATAGGTATTAAAAAAAAAATGTAATACTAAATAATTACTTATGTCATACAAAATATAATATAAAATTAAGCATTGTTCAATAATCAGTTACATTATAATACGATTTATGGAATAGAGGAGGAAACTAATATTATCGTTAACCTTCGCTTATGTAATTAACGTACACGATAAGAGCTTTTAAAAATTGCAAAAAACGAAAACAAATGAAATACTGTTGGAGAATTTAATTTAATTTAATTAATTGACTGTATGGTACCTAGCGAATGCGGTGTACCTATATTTTCTTAATTAGGTAATCACTTGATAACTTACTATTTCATTGCGATGATAATATTTCTCATATCTAAGAAAGGAATGTGTAGGTATACCTACGACACTGTAATGTTAGAAAATAAAAATTCAATGCGGTTTGATCTACTTAGAATCCATAACGACTGCACGTGGCACAGTTTAAGTTCACCAAAAAACGTCAAAAAAGAAGATTCGCATCACGTCCAAAGTAATGTCCTATATTGATAATGTTGTTAAATTACTATTTTTTTTTCTAACACATTCTGCAATAGTCACTGCTTATTAGATTCGTTTTGGGACCAGACCACTTGAGCCCGTTAATTGAATGTGTCATAGGCGAAAGGCCCCAAAAAAATTAAAAAATCACACTTGCTCGCTTAAAAAATATTTATCGAGTTTCAGTTATTATATTATTGAATTAAATGTATAATCATAAAATAACGTATATTTTAAAAGAAAAACATTTATTTAGTTAAAAACATTTTTATGACTTAGGAGGTACCTATAATTCATTTTTGGATACAAATCCATCCAGAGTTGACTGGCTTTTGACTTCTTCGGTCGAAAACGACAGCGTTAACAGGTGTGTGCGTCTAATAGGCGAACGAGTCCAATAAGCTGCCACCACTGTCGTGTTATATAAATCGTTGTTTTCATAAGTGAAACCGTCGATTACGAATATTAGTATTTATGTAGAGCAGTTGTATTTATAACCAATGGAGATAATTTATTAAAAACAATCGATTTAATAATAGATAATAATCTTGTTTAAACACTGACCAATGACCATGGACTTCAAACATTAATACTCGTTTGTTTTTTATTTGTTCGTTGTATTAATTATTATAATGATATAATAGGTACCTACCTAACCGAACACGAGTATTCATATTCGACGTGATAAAATTATGATATCTTTTTTTTTAATTATTATTTGATTACCTATAGTAATAGATTTTCACTATAGTGCTGATTATAATGTTATTGCCTAGTCCCGACATCAATTTTCTTATCTGGCGAATGTGCACTGCAGTTTTTTGGTTTTGATAACTTTAATAATTAGTACTCACTTAGAATTTACACACTACATTATTCTCAACATTCAACCGTAATAGTATTAATACCTACCTACTAATATTTAGTCATAATCTTTTAACCTATTTTGTTCTTTACAACTATTGATTTATAATTGTCATAAAATTATCTATTTAAATATATTATAGTGTTTGTTGTTGTGTTCATTTAACAGGATATCTATTTTAATAAACGCTTCAAGATGTGGTTGAACAAAAGTCTACTACTAATGAAAATGCATTATTTCCTTTACTCGGGATGTAAGTATTTAAAAATGATCATATAATAATAATGTGATAAACGTGTATTGTAGCAGGTAATTATTTAAATTTGTTAGTCAGGTTTCCACCTTTAACCGTATCAGGCAAAATAGGTAAAATACGACAAACGAAATAAATTATTTTCCAATCAATATTTAAATGATTGTTTTAAATAATTTATAGACGCTTGCTCTACAAGTAGGTAGATACATTGTAATATTTTTCTTTGTTTGATACCAGAAACAAATTTTTTTAATTGCATTATATTTTTTTTTTTAAATTAAAACAACTTATTTGTAAATCTAATTTTTAGACAAATTTTGATGGCAAAAGGGTTTATTCAAGTCAAGTAGATTATTTTTTAAAATTTTTTAACTTTTCAAAAAAATCTCTTTGTGAATTTTCTGACATATAAGTATATTGCTTACAATATTTATCTTCCATATAATTTTCATAATTTTTGTCATACGTTCAAAACTGGTATCAATTATTGTTTTTATTTTGTCACAGCTTTTTGTTACACTCTGTATACATTGGTAATATCGGAGTAGGTATGTAAATTGACTCCCTCCAATAAGGTCAGTCATATACATATATACTATACTTAAATTGCATCCTGGAACATTTTAAAGAACACGCTAAGTGATACATTTATTAGTTTGAGAATTCGGAGGAAAAAAAAGTTAAAAATGTATAGAAAAAGAAACATAAATAATTGATTTATTTATACTTGAAACTTTCACCAATCATGAAATATTGAATATATTGTATATATTTTTTTAAATTTTTTTTCAAAAAATTTTTTTTGTATGTTTTATAATCATCACTAGATGGTCATACTGATTTCATACCTGATTAGTGATTATCAATATTTAATTCCTGATCATGATATAAAGAAGTTATTATGTATATACAGGGTGATTCATTAAGCGTACTCATTATCTCAAAAAGTATTATGTTTTTGAAAATATTTTTTACATAGTTTCAAGTTGTTAAAAAACAGCGTTTTTATTAAAAAATTATATTTTTAAATATTTTTTATCCTTATATTTTTTTTAAGTTTTTTTCTTTTTTGAATGACAACATAGAGTTTTAATTTCATATTCAGAATATTTTTCTAAGTATTTTGATACATAAAAATCGAATTTAGGACGAGTAGTTTATGAGTTGTAAGTATTTAAAGTTTAGATGGGTGGAGTGGAGTGGTATGGGGTTACCCCGCAAAATGTTTGTCAACTACTTCGCTTGTCTAAACTTTAAATGGTTGTAACTCACAAAATAAACTACTCGTCCTAAATTCGATTTTTATGTATCAAAATACTTAGAAAAATATTCTGTTTTGGAAAATGAAATTAAAACTCTATACTGTCATTCAAAAAAGTAAAAAACTTAAAAAATTATAAGGATAAAAAATATAATTTTTTAATAAAAACGTTTTTTTAACAACTTGAAATTATGTAAAAAAATATTTTCAAAAACATTAATGATTTGAGATAGTGATTGTTTTACGCTTAATGAATCACTCTGTTTGTAATATATTATATTTATATATGTGTTTATATAAGATAGATAATATTAATATCTAATTTGTATAATTATTTCTGTAATATTTGTCATTAACACTTAACTAAATAGAGGTATTTACTGTACTTTCTACTATAGTTTTAAATTAAAATTTGTTTTTTTTTTATCTTTCATTAATATAAAAAAATTAATTTTATGAAATTTCAGAAGCCTATTTGTAACGATACATTTTTTAATCATGAATAACATAACCAAATAATATATCATCATGCCAATATTAATATCATAAATTATTATATTGCCAGCACAAGGCTTGAAAAATGGGAAGCTTAAAACGTACTTCCTTTATACCTAATATAAAACAGCCAAATGCGTGTATCTACACACAATTTAAAAAATAAGTAAAATAATCTTAATAATAAATAATATGATAGTATTGAAATTTGTCCTAAAATTTGTATATAATATTAATACCATAACAATATGTACCCACCTATATTGATTGAAATGATTCATTTTATTTATATTTCTAAACGCTTATAAATTCTAGATTCTGAGCGGAGCAATTTTAAAATTATGTGTGTGTTTCACTTTTTCTAGTAGAAATAATGATTTGATTTTAAATTTTACAATCTTTTCTGACGGGAAAGTGAATCTAGTTAGTACATTTAAGAGGAGAAATTTAAAAATTCACAGTAGTTTTCAAAATCACCGGGAAAAACAAACAAAAAATTAAGGAAAACGTTTTCGACAAAACCGATTTAGTTTTTTTTGGTGTAACTAACAAACTAATGACCGTAGATACTTTAAATTGTCATCGGATGCTTATAATAATACCATAATCTATACACCATTCAATTTTCAAATGTAATTTTTTTCGGCAAAAAAAGATGTAATCTACATTAGTACTAATGCCCAAAAGTAAAATAAATTACTTTAACCTGCACAATAATATCATGAAATATATTTAGTAATAATTAATATAGATTGACAGACCGTTTTCGAGCAAAATCGTTTTTCGTATACAATGATTTTATATCATTGAATTCAAATCTAACACATCCATTACAGCGACTATTGTCTAGACACCTAATGTGTACACCAGAGCGTTATCCACTTTTTAATTATAATTGTTTTGAACCGTATCGTTTTGACCTTTTGTCGTTTTACTTTTGTAAGACACTACTGACCATAGGCCATATCTTATGTCTTATTCATGCACTAAATTCAAGGCCGTATCTGAGGGAGTTCAGGGGTCCTCCCCCCCAAAAAAAAATTTCTTTAATATGTTTTATTTTCAACCAAATATCAAAACCTAAATTCAATAAAATTACAATATACATGTTGTGGAGCCCCCTCCCCCCCCCCAAAAAAAAAAATTTATGGATACGGCCATGACCATATTAATATTTTTTAACGTAGGTACCTAATATTTTGTGTGACGCTCGTTTCTTTGTCTATTTTCAGGTATAGCGACGATCCTCAGTTTCGGTTCGACGTACGCCAAACAATTAGGATATTCGAAAATCACTGTCGGGTACATAATGATGAGCCTTTTCGTCATATCAATGTTAACGAAACCGGTGGTCGGCGCCATCGTCGATAAGTTCCGTATAAAGAAATACATGTTTTTGGTGTTCATATTTACGACCGGTATCTCTGCGTTCTTTTTGATGTTTGTGTCCAGACTGTCTTTAGAGACGTCCGTAGAGCTGGATTGTGATGTGAACATAACGACCGTTCAAATATATTTCGACCACACCAATAAACTTTCGGACTGCGATCAAAAAATATTAATGGGAAACAACGGAGATAGGTTGGTGGATTGCAAGGTATTTAATTAAAAAGGATATAAAAAAAAAAAATGATTGGTTTCGTCCTGTAGGATCTGTAAAGTATAATATTTGTTTGATTTTCCTATGTACTGACTGCACATCCTTTAGAAACTCTGGTGGTCCCCAGAATCCTGTATATTATTATACCGAGTGATTCTTTGAAACTCATTGAACACTCGTTATTTCAAAAAGTATAAATGTTTTTAAAATAGTCGTTATTAAAAAAAAATTTTTAAAATATAATATATGTATAATATATTTTTAAACATTTTTTATCCTCAACATTTTTAAGTTTTTTACTTTTTTGAATCTTTTATTTCGTCCAAAGAAGAAGATTTTCTTAAGCATTTCAATAAATAAAAATCGAATTTATAATGAGTACTTCATGAGTTGTAAATTTTAAATACTTATAATTCATAAACATGACTTGAAAACGGAAAAACCTAACCAAGGCGGGGGGCCTAAGGTCTTTATATACTTTCAAGCGTTTCATATATAATTTTATATATAACGTCTAATTTACATTATATAATGTATAAACAATGATTGTGTAAGTATAAACTATTGAAATATCAGTCTTGTAAAGTATTTGAGTAAATATATTTAAATACTTTTATAGTATTATGAGAAAGTGTTTTAAATACTGTATTGGATGTATTTGTATTTGACATTCAAATACTTGTATGTAAATACTTTAAAAATTCAAAACAATTATTTGTCAGTCGTCACGTGTCAGATGTTTTTTGATAATAATTGTATTATTTTATTTATAATATTTGTTCACTCATAAATGTTGAGAGCCCCTAGCTATTTCTTATCTAGTAAAATTACTAAATTATTTTCTGATTTTGTTAACAACTGTTCAATTACCTAATAATAAAGTATTTCATAGAACAAGTTTTATTTATTTTCATTTTAAAGTATACAGTTTAGAAGGAGGTACGAAAGTTCTAATAATACCTAGTTGAATACAACATAATACTATTTAAAATAAGTAATTACAAAATTCATTTTGCAAACTGACTTTTGTTAAATAAAACGAAAAAAGTAATTCAAAAGTATTTAAACACATGACAAATATTTGTATTGGTTCTTAAATACTTATTCTGCGCCCCCCCTCCCCCCACATTGACCCCTACTCATAAAAAAACTCGACCTAAATTAGATTTTTATTTATCAGAATACTCAAAAAACCAAATAATTTATAATTTTTTCATAGTGTTATTACATTTTAAAGGCGAAATTAAAACGGTAAGTATGTCATAATAAGTAAAAATACGATGTGTTGTGATGACTCAAAACCTTGCATAAAAATATTTTCAAAAGTAGTTGGTATACATAATGCAATTTTAATTTCTTAAATGTTTAGTTTTTTTTTTTTTTAATAATCTTAATTGTTGGTATTGTAAATATACAAATACTATATTGATCGTAATAAATTATTTTTCCAGTTGTACTGTAATAATAATAAAATATTGTTTTCTGAAATGTTCTCAACATCGAAAAATGGACTAAACTCTAGTGATGTTGGAATTTTGGAAACTAAAACAACTGATTTGCCAATATTAATACATTTGCACAACTCCAACACTGAACGGGTAATGAATACGAACAAAATCATCAGACATTTTGTTATTTATTTTATATTTTAAATTATGTGATCATCAATAGTATGGCTCCTATAATTTTCGAGTTCGATACGTCGATATAAATCACAGTCGAATAATGTCTCCAGTTTGTCATCGTCCGACAAAAATGCCTTGTCAACTGTACTGTCCCAGTCCGATGATCATGGAATTGGCAGCGACGCCAATATCTCAAAAAACTATCGTTTCCATGCCCGAATTTTGGGAATTTTTCTCATTGTTGTGTATATTTTGGATCAGCCAATCGGGTATATGGGCCATACAAGATCCGATTTGTTTCGATCTCTTAGGTAAGTCTTTGCGCTGTAGAACATTATGTCGAATCGAACCTTATATTGGTATATGGAGAAAAAATCAAAATCATAACTTCTATTCTATCAATCATTTACGTATGCTCATTTGTATAAATTTTCCTCAATAAAAATACATATCATAACATTCTATTTGCTTAGTATAATAATTTATGTACCTATATTTTTTTCTGAAGCACACTCATGATTATTGGGTATAATAAATAATAGTTATTATAAAACCTATATAGTAGCTATGTAAATTGGAAATCAATAAATGTCTTTGCAATGAATTGGACAAAGCTGGGCAGTGCCCAGTGGGCACTAACTAATTAGTTTTAATTCATATTAATTTTGTAACTTAACTAGTTGAATTTAATGTGTAAAATAATCTGATCTAATTCGTTAAAAATAATAAGTAACTAGTTATTATTTCATTTATTGAATGTTTCAATTTCTTATTTAGTTGTATTATAATAACTGATATTCCAAGAAATTTAGTTATTGTCTACCTATTTAATAATTTTAATCAAATTATAAGTTAACAGTTGTTTAGTTTAATTTTTCATTCGTCACCAATAATTCAAGTTAGTTACCAACCCAACTACGTAAAAATTAATTTATATAATGCATTACATTTGAAAAATTGTTTTTTAAATTTATATTTTAAAATAAAAAAAAACTAACTTCTAACTTCTACTCTAACTTAAGTTACTATTTTCACCATACTAACTTCTGTCTAACTAAGTTAGAAATTTGGTAAATTTTAGAAACTTACCTTTATTCTAATTTAGTTACTTTTTATATTAAAATAACATCACTTTAACTAGTTGAAAAAAGTGACTAACTTGTCCAGCTTTGTAATTGGATAAAATAAATATATATTTTAACAAATTGTACTGTATTTTAATGTATAATTAATTTATAAATAATTTTTATAATATTGAGAACATAGCAAATAGATTGTATATTATATTTTGTGATTATGCTAATTCTCTGGCTTTAATATTATCACTTTGATTTTTTTCCGGGTTTTTTCCGTGGTTTTTTGCCTTGGTTTTTTTTGCCGGGATTCCTTATATTGTATTAATATGCATTTACCGTGTTTTTCTATCTGTCCCTTAGAAGACAAACCCAACAACTTTGGAAAGCAAAGGTGCTGGACGTCCATCGGATGGGGATCCGTTACGATGCTCAGCGGTTGGCTCGTGGACTATTTCAGCTACGACAAAGTGCAAAAAGACTATACGCCCATATCGTATTTGATATTATCGTTTATGATTTTGAATTTATTCGTCGCTTCCAAAATCCCAGTACGATACCCATTTGCTCGTTATTGTTATATGTCGACATTAACGATAGGTAATTTATTATTGTTCGAATACGCATATTACAGGTGGTCGAGTTCAAACTGTCACAAAACACGTTCCAAAACGTTTTTAAATTGTTCGGAAAACTTCATGTCATAAGTTTTTTTGTTTGGATCCTGTTGCTGGGCGTTTACAGCTCGATGACGATGAGTTACCTCTTTTGGTAAGTCGAATCTGATAATATATCGTCACACGTTGAACACTTGTGCCGTTTGATAAACGGACGATTGTAAATTGCGCTCATGGGCCGATAAGGTAGTAAAAAGATTATAGTTAAGTGCGCCCGGCGTTTTTTGATTTCTACTATGGCAGGGATGGCAAATAGGATTTGGTCAACGTGTCAATTTATGACACGATTAAAAAAAAAAAATTCAGCAGTGCCACTAATTAATTTTGTTAGCACAGAGAAGTTTACAAAAATGGGAATAGTACTATTATGTACCTATACTGCATAATATGGTATTTATGTGGGTAAGTGAAATGATTGAGCTTCGATTAAATCTTTATGTTATACAAATAAATAGTGAGTATACCACCTATTTCGTATTATACGAATCTTTCAAATTTTACAATGTGATTTCAAAAAAAAAAAATTTCAACAAACGGAAAAAATAAATACTATGTAGATCTCATCAATATTTAAATATTATGCCCCATTACTTACTACATAACATTAGTAACGTAAAATAGTCAAAAATAATTTAAATGTAATGATAGGTAGCTGGTGATGAAAATATTTTTAGACTCTCGTTGTTTTATATTTTTTTCATCTTGTCCAAACAAAAAAATAATTGTTGGAGTGTACCAAATCTCCTAGTGGTGTCATTGGTGTAATATATGCTAAATGGCTATCCTAAAAATAATATCACATATAATTTTGTACTAAAAAAAGGGTAGTAGTAAACTCTCCAGATTTTTAAAATTAGTCAATCGTGCCAACGGTAGCTCTCCCGGGTCAGCATTAAGTTTACCTGAAGGAAAAATGTAAACTCATCCGAATTGTTTTAATGTTATTATGTCGCAAACAGTTATAGAATATACAGACGAAAAAATGGATACGTTAAGTTGTTTTAAATCTATAGCTATAATATTATTATCAACTATTAAGTTATAAGCTTGCAAAAAAAAAAAAATGACAAAATTCGTAAGAAAAAAAAATTTATTTATCAATTTTCACAATCAAATTTCGATTATATAAATTCATTTTCATTAAATAAAATAATTAATGTAGTATTGCTATTAATGTTTACTAATACTAATTCTATAAAATACGTAAAAGATTAAATGAGTACCAAGCAACAAAAAAAAAATAATGGTCGCTTACTGCACAAAACATAACTTACACGGTTTTTTTTTTTTTTAAATCATTAAATTTATATTATGATGTAAATGCTATTAAATTACGTTTCATTATAGTTCAAAGAGCGATGAATCGCTTCCTTAGCTATGATGGCATCCTACTAAAAATTGATCATCCCCAACATTTTTATCAACCAGTCATAGATGAGCTAAATCTTTGATCTCTCGAAAACAGGACCAACCAAAACTTTTTATTAAAATTAATTTAGGGAAAGATCGATGAACCTCGACTGTTTGAGCATATAAGCCTTAGAGTTCCAACCACCCACACTAAATCCCCTGAGACCTTTCAGGTCCCAACTTTTTATCGTATGATCCCTTTGTTAGAACCATATGCGTATCATTTATATGATAATAATGTTATATGGTTTTAGATTTCTGTAAATTTAATGCGTTTTGTTTATTTTTAGTATATTAATATTTTTTTATCTATACAACACTATTATGCCATTCAATGTTATAGTAATATTACCTTTATATACATTATTTCATATTGTTTATAATATCAATAAATAAATAATAATTAATAAAAAACGCATCATTGTCGTCAAAAATTAATAAAATATTTCATACTGCATGTGATAACGGGATTACGACGGATCGGAGTCAAATTTTGTAATGATTACCAGAAAGGCCATGGTTGTTTTAGTTATAGAAATCCCGAAAAATTATAATTGTCATTTAAGTCCGCATAGAGTCTTGACGTCAACGAGGATACCAACGAACAAACTTGATAATCAAATGCGTCGTATAGGTAGTCATTTCGGTACAAATATTATAAAAATTATTTTCGACTACACCTACGAAATGGTATAAATTATATACCTACTCTATACTAGTGCAAATTAAAAACACTGTTTTTTATTATTATCTTTATTTTGGCTTGAATTACAAACTCCCAAATGCAAGGCTGGGCAAGTTAATGATTTTTTTTAACTAAATTAAGTTAATATGCACCAATAACAAAAAGTTACAAGTTAAAAGTTAATTTAATTATAATTTAACTCAGTTAAATTAAAAAGTTAATAACACTTTTTGTTAATTTTTTATTAAGTTAAAAATAAGTTAATTTTTTTATAAAACGCTAGTGTACTTAATTTTTTTCCAACCTTAAACTAAATTATAGACTACAGTGTTTATACTTTATACAGTATTTCCATATAATTTAGATTCGAATGATATGCATTTTTAACTTTAAAATATTCACGGTAAATTTTTTTGACATGGACACGAAATAGACTCAAATATTAAAATATAATAAAACTAATCAAAATAAATTAACTTAACTTACTTCTTAAAATGAAAAATGAATACGTTGATTTCACGTGAATTAAAAAACAAATTTAGTAAATTAACAGTTAAGTTAATGAAAAGTCAAAAGTAAATAGTTAAGTTAAAATAGTTAAAATAAAATAAACTTTTAAACTTAACTTTTTAACTCCTTAATGCCCAGCCTTACCCAAATGCGTATTGGGCGCGATTTACAATTGTCCCGCTTCGTTAGGCACAATTTATACGTGTGACCTATATACATATATTTTATAGCTACGGTCGTACGACGGATGTAATAATATTATATGTTAACTGTCGCACTTGTAGGTACCTTGAAGACTTGGCCACGGAATACCAATGTCATCAAGTGGCGTATATAAAAACACTACAGGGCTTTTCTCAGGGCGCCCAGAGTTTCTTCGGTGAAATGCCGATTTTCTTCTGTTCCGGTTGGATAATAAAACGCATAAGACACAAACACTGCATGTCACTGGTCTTGTTCGCGTTTACCGTCCGATTTTTTTTCTACTCCATCATGACGAATCCCATTTGGGTACTGTTGATCGAAATCCTAAACGGCATGGCATACGCATTGGGCCGCGCGGTGATGGTATCGTACTCCAGAAGGATCTCTCCACCGAGTGCGCATCACACAGTCTTAGGACTCGTAGGACTTATCGATTGCATCGGTGAGTGCAATTTTTTTTATTTATATATATATATAATTCGCTAAAATTGCGTACCACTCTAATATCGCAAAAGCGCGCAGTTTGATATCTTTGAGTTCAATTTTTTTATCCACTTAAACACTGAATGTGTTTACTTAGTTTGATTGATCGTCACCAATTTGACATGTACATTTCGTCAAGAGTTATATTTTAGGGCGTTGACCAGATGCTTTCAGTAGCTGTTTTCGACATTTAAAAAATGTACCAGTATTACCACACTATAAAAGATTAAATATAATATTTATAATTACATAAATTATGTGTCGCATATAATTATATTATATTTATTCTTTTATTTTATTTTTTTTACATACTTATCTCCTTTATTTGACTGGTTGGTCTTGTAATAACGTATAAACGTATAAATTCAGCGGTCCTCAATCTTTTTATATCCGCGTACCACCTCCACAGTTTGAAAATGTTCATGTGCCATTTGATCAATTAACACTTTTTTTTGCGTATGTATACGTTAATTTACATGTATGGAATTTTATTTTATTAGGAACTACAAAATTATGACAGTATAAGCATTTAATTCACAAAAATAAAATGAAATATGTACAATTATTATTAGGTAATATCGAATAAACCAAATGACAAAATAAGGTTAAGGGCAACTGCAGTTGCATTTCGGAACTCCATAAAAGCCATAAGCCCATAACACAATACAAGCTTGCTGATAAGTGAAATAACAGACAGAAATTGATCCACCCGCATATTTTATAGTAATTACTTACGTATTTTTTGTTAAGTTAAACTTAAAGACCAACACGAAAATCAGATTACCTACCAACTACCGGGGTTAAATTTGATCAGTGATCTTAATTCTAATACAAATATTATTATTTCTATAAATATATTTTAATAATATGACGTTGTAAAATATTATTACTAATTATATACTTTATATTGATTAAACAATATAATCTATTTAATTAAATTAATGTAGGTCAAGGTTTTTGTGACGTACCTATTATCACGGAATGGATTTTAGATTATGAGCGGAGCAAATGAGTGATAGGTATCAGTTTTGCCATAATATAGTTTAATAGCTAAGGCTTGACAATTAAATATAAGATAATACTCATAAGTTTTTCTTACAGAAATTATAAATTCAATTTATTAAATTTGTATTGTTGTTTTACTGAATATTCTATTTCTTCTAGGTTTATCATTAGGTGGTGTGCTAGCTTCACATATATACGACTTTTATGGAGGAGTTTGGTTGTTCAGATTATTTACATACGGTTCAGCTGTGATGTGTGTTTTACAAATTACATACAATATGTTGATTAAGTTAAACGAAAAGACTATAGATTATTAAAACTTTTACTTATTTTTATTTGTGGAAACCGATCGACTATATTAGAACCGTTTCAATAAGGCATATTTTTTTACTGTACAGAACTTATTCAAAGGTTCTATACTTCACATTTTTTAGATATGAGTTAAATAAAGTCATATTTATAATATTTATTTTATTATATTTTCACATTCGTGATCACAATTGAACAATTTTTTTTTTATGTTCATTCGACTTGATTGAGTAAATATAGCCAGCCTATATTTTTTTGAAATAAGTTTTTATAGGTAGGTAAATAATTTCTGGTAGTTATAATGTACCTAATAAACTTTAAAAGTTACAAAATTAAAAGGTAGCGCATTTTTGTAAGAATAATAAAAAGAACACACATAGAGTTGGAGAAAAAGAAAATGTGCTGAAACAATAGCTAATAATCACTGGAGTCTTCGGATAAAGATGTATCAGTGATCACCATTGACTTATCATCCGTGGATTTCTTAGCAATATTTTTTATAATTTTTTTCGTTTTAGGGTTGTATACTATGATCAATATAGAAATTATAGCAATTATTAAACCCTTATGAATTATACACCCGTATATTCGTCATCCATTGTCCTTCCTGAAAATAAATTTCTAAGGAAATAGTTATTATGATTATTTTACATATTATAATTTTTAATTTTTTACTTAATACGTTTATCAAAAATCAGATTAAGGAAATTGTATTTCTGAAAGAATTAAACGATAATATAATACTTACGACACTTTGTAATATTCAATATTTTTTTGTTAAATTAAAATACCAATAATTAGATATCTAATAGGTAATTGATTTAAATCAACATATTATTAAGATCTTAAGAATAACTATATTAAAAAATTTCTACAGTCAGTATACATATAATGATAGCTCCAAACAATTGAGGTCAATTTGTGTATAGTTGTCAAAATGAAGCTTTTGTTATATTTTTTAGATTATATTTAGAATAAAATATTATATAGTAAGATGTTGAAAATTATGTATGATCTGATTTAAGTTTATATGTAATTTTCAATAATATATTATTACCTTAGTTATAATATATTGTAAAATATATATAATAAATGTTTGTCATATACATTTATTTTTATTTTTACAAATGTGTTTTCTGACCACAAATTGAATTCAATTTAAATTATTCCCCATTCCAAACATTTTGTTTTCAAGGCATGTTTTGTAGATTGCCTTGGATATTTGAACATTTTTAATCCTCAGCTATAAAACTTGAACATTTTATACATTTTTAACTACTAACTAAATTATTTGAAAATTTTCTATTTGATAAATTTCGTTAAAATTTGAACTTAAAATTATTATAAAAATTAAAACGTACAAAATATATATTTTTATGTCTTTTATCTGCTGTTGTAACAATATATTAGGAGCCTTGTATTACATTTCCAAGCTTTTTGACACAATGAATTCAATTTTATTGACATTTATATAAAACAAAACTAAAATAATTGAAGATTGAAAATGTCCGTAAATAGCTCAAAACAATTGAAAAAATTTTTCGAAAACTGTATCAAGTACATAGTAAATGATAAAATAAACGTTTTGTATAAATTTCAAGTAGGTACCTTTATACTGTTATTAGTTTTTTAATATCAAAAAAATAAGAAAATCGTTGTTTGAGGATTTGTTAATTTTGGTTAATTAATATCCAATTAATAATTTCAAACGCTCGTAAAAATTTAATTTTACTTTCCTGTAAAGTATTTTTTTTATGTGAAATGTAGGGACTCTTGTACTACATTTGAAAAACTTAGATTCAAAAGGAAAATTTTTTATGAATATCTAACAAAGTAATTTTCAGATTTTCAGATTTTTACGTATTTTGTCAAAATTCAAACTTTAAATACATACTTATAAAAAAATTGTGACTGTGTGTTTTTAATATTTTTTAACTGGCATTATAACAAAATATTATGAGTCTTGTATCAAATTTTTAAGCATTTTGACCAGACAAATAAAATTCTATTTATATTTATAGAAAAAAATACTAAAAAAATTGGAAACAGAATGTGTCCGTAAACAGATCAAAACAAGTAGAACTATTTTGAAAATTTTACCGCACTTGTATTTAATGCTAATTTAAACATTCAGTGAAAATGTTATGTCTATACAGTCATTTGTCTTAGAGTTATACCAAAAACCGATATTGATTTTGTCGAAAACCTGAATTTCGCGATTCTATAAACTTTTATCAAAATTTGAATTGAAACAAAAGTTGTTTACAAAATAATTGTGTATATACCATGGTTAAAGATATTAAAGGTATATCTTTAATCGTGGTATACACTTATGTAATTTTGATGTTTTAAATTTTCTCTTCAATACAACTTATGAGGAAACTTGTACTATCTACATTTTGAAGCTTGTTGACCAATCCTAAAAATGTTTATCAACACTAAAAAATTCGAAAATTTCAAATACTTACGAATAATAAAATGTACAAAGTATAGAACACTATAAATTGATAATTTATTACTTAATTATATGTTTCCAGTTTATACGGTTAATATTTTTTGAATAATAACAGAATAACAAAATCTATCGTTTATCATTTGATTTCATCTAACTTCAAACTTTCTACTAATAATATTTATGGAATTAAACGTTTGGAAAAATGAATGATGCACTTCGTTTAATATTTACCCTGTTTTAATCACAAAAAATTGTCACCCATCCACTTAAGTAGCATAAAAAACCACTGGCTGAGCTAACTATAAATAATCTGATGAGATTGTTTTGTTCGTTGAGAAAAATATTATGATTAAATTAAAACATAAATGATAAAATAAATTATTTTTTAGATAAAAAATTTCGTATACCTAACTATTCTTTTTTTGTTGTTGTACCTACTAAAAATGATATAAATAACAACATTTTTAACAATCACGCGTAGATTTACGACTTAGTTTTTGAGATTTTGGTAAATTTTGTCAAAATATGAACTTTAAATTAAATTTTAGGTAAATAATCTGTGTTTATACTTTTTAATTCTAATGATTGGCGATTAATACGTCAAAACTTCTCGTATTGTACCTACAATTTTCTGAATTTTATAGAATACCTTCCTACAATAACTCAAGACAAAATAAATTAAAATGAAATTTATTTTGTCATGCAATAATAACTGTTGTCAAAATATGTATTGCACGTACCTATAGTACATCAATAATAAGTATATTTAAAATAATGAATAGTATACGTTATTACTTATCAGTTATCACATAATTTAAATGTAAGCAAATCGCATAGATCAGTGGTTCTCAACAATTTTATATTTGAGTGTACCTACCACCTACACGGTTTGAAAATGTTCATGTACCACTTGACCAAAAACGTTTTTTTTTCAAAAATGAATAGGTTATTTAAAGAATATGAAAGTTAATTTTGTAAGGAACTAAATAATTATGATAATATAAGCATAAAAATAATATAATATGCAATAAAGAATATAATCAGAAAATGAAATATATACAATTGTTATTTACCTATATTATTATTACATTTATCAAATAAATCAAATAATATTTACTGTGAATAATGATCCATTCCATTTTTTTTATGAAGGTAGATTTTCTTAGTGTACCACCTACGAATCTTGCACGTACCACTAGTGGTGCGCGTACCACAGGTTGAGAAACGCTGGCATGGATAATGAATATTATCTATCTTTACTATCTATGGCAAACCGCCTCACCACAGATAAAAAAACGGTCTAATTTAGGACCGCATTAATTGTTCTATGGCATTGCTATACATCGAAGTCGTATCCATTCTTTATTATCTATCATATGACCGTTTAATGTGCTTAGCAACTATTTATTGCGACTGTTTACAGTTACACACTTTCACGTTAACTATTATTATTTTAGTTATTTTTTTTTATTCGACAGTGCACATTTTTTTTATGGTTCCTCATATAATATAACACTTAGTGGGTAAAAACCTCGAGATTTTTTGCATATAAATTCTATGTAAAATGCCTTCCTATATTAAAATGGAGTATACTATGAACAAAAAGGTAAGTTATTTTCATTCTTACACGGCTAAAATGCACTTTACTAACCCCCTCACGATTTTCAATTTTTTTTTTCAAACGACTTGTTTTTTATGCTCAAAACGATAGTGTAAATTTTTTTAGAAGTTATAGCCTTCCAAAGTTTGTGATTTTATGTTTATGTGCTTGCGCGCAGCGCCTATAACAAATTTTAATTTTTTTTTTATATAGGTAACCATACTCTCATCTACCTGAAGGTACCTAATTACTTTTTAACAACATTGTTGAATTCCAAGGCCTACATTTTACACAACAAATAGAGGGATATTTTCGATTTTTTTGTCCGAGCACAGGTAGGCCGGATTAAGAACCTATTAGGCCCCGAGGCCTAATATGGGCCCTTTTGACAAAACGTGCTATGCAAAGCCACTCGCAGTAAGTTACATTTTTCTAACTATTTCACAAATTGACCTTTGCATTATAAAATGATAAAATTATTATGTATATGTCATTTATGTCTATAAAACTAATAATTGTAGTATAATAAAAGTTAATATTTCATATTTCATTAATTTAAATTCAAATTTTCATAATAACTTTTAAATTTATTAACAGTATACTTATTTACAAAAAAAATAAGACAAAAACCATTTTATTAAATAATTATTTTTCCTTGCTTTACTTGAAGCCAACTCTCTTAGTACTTCATTTAAGTCTAATCATTTTAACAAATGGCTGCAGTATAACCAGATATAAATAACATAAATAACATTATCAACTATTGATGATATTATTGATGTCAATAGAAATATTAAATAACGGTTAAAATGCGTCTTTTCTTCCATAATGCTTTTACCATTTAGTTGTTTTTGTCGATATAAAAAATGGTTTTTAAAATATAGAAAAACTATTCTTTAAAATCACTGAAAAATGTGTATCAACTTAAATTTGTTTGGGCTCCTTTCATTTTGGTACTTGAGAGGGCCCCGGGGCTTCTGCTCCGGCTAGACCCCATCCAGCCTTGAATTATAAAATAATAAAAAAAATAATTTTTTCATGACAAGTATTTATTAACTGTGCTGTACATATACAATACTTTTAACTTAATACACATAACATATTTTACATTTTATAATATTTTACAAGGGTTACATTTTAATTATTTTACAAAGGTTACAATTTTATAATTTTACAAGGGTTACAATTTTATAAAGGTGCAATGAACATTTTGTTTTCTAAATAACTGTCATGTAAAATATTCATTGTACCTTTATAAAATTGTAACGCATTGTATATTTCTAAAGTTATTATTCAGGTCTTACATGCGTGGTACTGCACCGAAACCAGATCGGTACAGCAGGGAGGGGGATGGATAACAAAACCTCGAAGGGGCCACGTAACGCGGAAGTTGCGGCCGGAAGTTCGCTTCGTACCACGCCGGTCCCACGTAACGCGGAAGTTGCGGCTGGAAGTTCGATTCGTACCACGCCGATCCCACGTAACGTTTTGGCGGCGGGGGTGGAGGACACCCGAAACCCGCGGCCACGACAGTCCCCAGAAACGGCGACTGTGGCTGCCACGGCACGTACTCTCTCGGCGGCGGCGACGACGTTGTAAAGTCGAAGCGAACTGCCTCAGCGTTTCCCGGGCTGGACGTCATGCTCGTGGCCGGGAGCGGCGGCGATGGTGTAAAGCCAAAGCGAACTGCCTCAGCGTTTCCCGGGCTGGACGTCATGCTCGTGGCCGGAAGCGGCGGCGATGGTGTAAAGCCGAAGCGAACTGCCTCAGCGTTTCCCGGGCTGGACGTCATGCTCGTGGCCGGAAGCGGCGACGACGTTGTAAAGTCGAAGCGAACTGCCTCAGCGTTTCCCGGGCTGGACGTCATGCTCGTGGCCGGGAGCGGCGGCGATGGTGTAAAGCCGAAGCGAACTGCCTCAGCGTTTCCCGGGCTGGACGTCATACGCGCGGCCGGGAGTGGAACGCCGATGCTAGCGTCCACAGCGTTTTCTGGCCTGAAATTCGGACGTCTGGATTTCCGAGATGAGCGTTGGCGGCGTGGAAAATTCACCTGTGTGAATTTGTCTTTTCTGGTGGACGCTTTATTCACCTTAAACACAAAAATAATCACATGATAAATTATTAAAATATTACTATTAGAAGTGGGTGTGCTCTTGACCAACCGGTGTGTGCTCCAATTGACAGATGAGGTCAAATTTGCCATCGTTGTTTTCCAAGTCGACTCATTTTTGGTATAGTCCACGCGCAATTGTCCTCATTTTCGGTAAGCTGAGCAACACCATGATTAGAAACAATCGGACGGTGAATTCGTTCAAAACACAGAACATATTGATACAGCGAACAGAGAACAGTTATGAATTATAAATACGAATTATTATTAAACGACTAGAACAGAAAGGCTGCAAAATACGAAATTATGTTGTTTTTCAATAAAATATTTTAAGGCTTGGCTATAATATACGTTGTCATGTTCACTGCTTTAAGCTAGACAACAAAACGATTTTAAACATAATATTATTATTATTAATTAATATCGAAAAATTAAAAATAGGTGGCAAGTCGACTGCATTTTAAATCCTCATACACGCTTACAATATAACTATATATATACCTCATATCCATTCTGTAACATAATATTTTTATAGGGAACACGCGGTAAATATACAAGAACAGTGGTTCATATGCGGCGATTATACCTATTGAAAAACTACATAAAATAATTATGTGATGATAGGCAGTCTTGTAAAAGATACTTTTTTAAAGTATTCAAATACAGATACTTACATTTAAAACACGTATTTGAATACTCAAGTAAAAAAAAAGAAGGTGGGCAAGTGGGTATCGCTGTGCTGTACAGTAGGTTACAAATGTGTCACTGTAATGGCTGGTGTTAAATTTGAATAATTTTTTTTATTTTTTTTACTTAAAATAGTACATATTTATCAGTATTTATATATTACAAAAAGCAAAATTACATAATGTATCTACCTTTTCTAAGCTGACGCTTGTGGTGAAGGCAGAGAGTTGAATATAGGTTAGGTATCCACTAGCTGATCCCATACACTTCGTTGCCCGTTAAATGTACCTACTCTATATGACTCAAACTTGGTTCAATTCGTTATTTAATATTCGGTGTATGGTGTTGAAAATTGATCTTAACTTTTCTGTTGCCTAGAATAAAAATTCTGATTCAAAGCAGTATATTATCAGGTAGGCAATCTACCTGCGGTAGATCGCGAACCCCGTGCTGTTTGTACGTAACTGTATGGATTTAACTCTAAAGTATCAATGGCTCACTGTAATGGATGGTGTTAAATTTGAGTTCAAAGATAGAATATCATTGTATAAGAAAACGATGCTGAGCGAGGACGGTCAGTCAGCTTATGATATTACTAAGTATATTAATTGATGATATTAATGTGAAAAAAGTAATTTATATGCACCTAACCTATTTACGTGGAACCTTGTTTTAAATTTTCAATCATTAGCTATAAAAGTTGAACATTTTGAAAAATTTTTAACTAAAAAATAATTATTAAATTTTAAATTTGATAAATTTCGTCAAAATTTGAACTTTATATGCTTAAAAAAAATTGTGCCTATGTATAACTATTTGAAAATTAGTATTTGATTTTAGTTACAGATACTTTATTTAAAATACTTTGTCCAAATATTATTTTCGAAAATTATTTAAACACGTATTTATGTAGGTCAGTGGTTTTCAAACTTTTATTGAACGCGGCATACCGTGCTCCTCAAAAAATTTTCACGGCACACTGACCTTTTTTTTTGCACTGAATAACTAGATGATCAAAATTGCATTGATTTATAATTATATACGTACGTAATTAGAAATGTGTGGTTGATGGGCTGACAAATTTTTATTAGTTATATTTTTATAATTTCATTGTCGTACGAATTGTTGAACTTTTTGAAAGACCGCGGCACACTCAGTGAATGCTCGCGACACACCAGTGTGCCGCGGCACCCAGTTTGAAAACCACTGATGTAGGTACTTAAAAATTATTCGCTATCATGAAATAACTCTGCTTGAACTCTTTCAATCCACCACAGTGTTTATCTATGCAAACTTACGGTTTGAATTTAGCGATGTACATTTTTATAAAAAAACTTTTTGTAGAAATGCTCAACAAGGCGAAAATTATGAAAACTTTATCATTTCTCATATTAATTTCTTATCTAATAAATCCTTTGATAATTTTATTATTTATAATCATAGTATATTCAACGTTCAAATTTAAAGCTGCTTACTTGTATTACCATTTACCCATTTTAATATTTTTTAATATAATTCTATTGGACATAATATATAGGAAATCCATAATATAAATACAATTAACTCGGAAATAAATGTGCATTTTTATCTATAATTAAAAAAAAATTGTATTTTTACTTCGGTATAAATGTTGAGTGAATAAAAGTTTTCCTACATTTATTGATTTTCTATTTTTCGTTATTTATTGTCTGAGTTATTTTCAAAATTTTATACTAAATATTTTTAGTAGTTATTATAAATTTGTTTTATTTAACATGCAGCTGGTGCATGAATATTTTAATTTTAGTTTACATCCGTTTAGTTCCCAATTAAATTCGATTGAAACCTACCCCATTAATAATTGTAACAAAGTAACTACACCTATTTAGGTATACATCTTATCGGCTTGTCGCTTTGTCTATATTATACTATACAAGTAGTACATTAAGTACTATGATTATTTATTCTATAGAATGTCCTACACTCCTCTAAATTAAATTAGGTTTAAATAATACTAAGTTTCGTCTTCAGTCTTTCTAATATAAACATACAACATACCTACCCAAATAAGTACATAATATCATAAACTATCTATCCATAACCTACTTACCTACATATTTCC
Organism: Sitobion miscanthi; assembly: GCA_008086715.1. Classification (NCBI taxonomy): domain Eukaryota; kingdom Metazoa; phylum Arthropoda; class Insecta; order Hemiptera; family Aphididae; genus Sitobion; species Sitobion miscanthi. Next base: position 26,657,214 of record CM017797.1, read on the forward strand.
AAGGCTGGGCAAGTTAATGATATTTTTTAACTCAGTTAAGTTAAACTAAAATCTAAATTAAGTTAATAGTTAAAAGTTAATTCAAAATGTTCTATCAATTGAACTAAGTTAAAAGTTAACCAAAATTTAATATTAACTTTTTAACTCAAGTTAAGTTACTTAAAAAAAATTTCTTGTTTTCATATAGGTAAATTAAAACAATCGGTAGGTACCTAAAATTGTTCATGTTATTAGACCAAAGAACTATTATTATTTTATTTTCCAAGAGGTTTAGGTAACAGAACACACATTATTTTATTAGCATACTTTTAAAATGTGTACCATCAATTAGTATACCTATTATATACAATAATTTACATAATTAAAAAATTTTTATAAATAAAAAAAATGTATATGTATACACATTTGTAATTGTATTTATTGTTTTTCTGAAAATATTCATAAGTGTTTATTAATTATTTTCAATTTTATAATAATAAAATTACAATATAGGTTTTGTTTAAAATTATACTATTAAATTGTATAGATTAGATATAATGAAATATATTTTATATACCTAAAAGTGTAAAACTTTCTTGTAGACACAAATAGATAGGTAGATACATATTAAAAAAAATAAATGCTGGGCCATTTCATCAAAACATTCTCATTCACGATATTAAACCTGAAAAATTATTCTAATTAAATATAATATTACACATATTTTAATAATTTAGATAAGTAACCACTTACTTAATCAACAAAATTCAAATATAGAAAAGAATTTACTGTTCGAGATATTACTATTAGAGTATACCTAGTCTCGTGTTGACAGAAAATGGACAGACACTAGACAGTCGAAGTCAAACCCGAAAATGCTCGCGTTAGTTTAACCTAACCGTGTTTTTAGTCGAAGTCGAAATAGGCGAGCATTGAATGACTAGTGAGTAGCGTATTTGTTTTTAACTCGTACAGAGATTACTGATTACTGAATACTTATAACTGATAGATGATAGTTAGCGATAGGCCTGTATGTGTTATTACTTGTTAGATTATCGATAACATGAACTACGATTGGAGATCTATCTTTAATCGTGACACGAACTAAGAAAATGTCATTATGTTAAATGTATATTAATTAATAAACTCTGGAAATTCCATTTGTAACTGATGGATAATAAGAGAAATCGATATCGAATATAGAAACATTGTGTTACCACCACTACGCGTCCACGCCGAAATGCTGGATATCAGCAAAAACGTAGAATTAATAATAAATTATCCAAAAATAAACCTGGTATTACTAAGAACAGTAGTCTGACGCTACCTTCTATACAATTATTAATTCGTAATAAGTATAATATAATAATGTTATATAAAATAGTTAATAACAATAAAAGGAATATAACTGGCAATGATGGCGAAAAATAACGGGCATTGATAATATTCGTAATTTAATAATATTATAGGTATTTATATTTTATACGAATATGAAAACATATTCCATAATAATTAAAATTGAAATCAACTTAACTTGTTTAAATGTAAAATTAACTCAAGTTAATTTAAAGTTAATTCAAAAATTCCGCAAGCTAATAATTAAGTTAATAATCATAAAAAAAAATAACTTATTAAGTTAAAAAGTTAAATTAACTTAACTTTAACTTATTAACTCGTTAATGCCCAGCCTTGCATATTTCTATTATTATTATATTAAAGTGTTTTTTTTCCTGTAAATTATAACAATCCTATAATAATTAAAATGTATAAATATATTTGTATTTATAGCTTATACAATTACCTACTATGTTAATATTACACTAACTTTGTATACCTGTTAATAAATTGTAAAGTATTTAAAATTCAAACGTCGCCGTATTTATTCAGCTCACCTATTCTGGGTTACACAAGTTTCTTTAGTTTAATTAAGTATATAGGTATCATATCTATACAATATGCATAACAATATGTAATACACCAATATAACTTTACCATATAAGTGCAAGACGTAAATAAAATATATAATATCAATATCTATTTATAACTAGGTAAAACATATAGCCATGTTACGCACCTAAGTACCTAATTAATCACTATTTGCTTTTTTATTTACTAAAAAGAAAAATTGTAATTACTGAAATTAAGTAAATAATTAACGTAGGTACAACTTAAATACATATTTTAGATAAACATATTTATAAAATGTTTAATTCACAATATTCTCGAAATAAAATAAGTATAACATTTCAAAAATAGGTAATTCACTGTGCTTTATGTATTTTTATCTATTGTCGTTATCCAAATAAATTCCCATCAATAATTTAATATCTTTATCTAGATATTATTTTAGTTATCATTCCCAACACCAAGACTGGGCATTAACGAGTTAAAAAGTTAAAGTTATATTAAAAAGTTAATTTTATTTTAACTTTTTAACTTAACTAGTTACTTTTGGCTTTTCATCAACTTAACTGTTAACTTATTACATTTATTTTTTAATTAACGTTAAATTAACGAATTAATTTTTCATTTTAAGAAGTAAGTTAAGTTAATTTATTTTGTTTTTAATTTTATTATATTTCACTATTTCAGTCTATTTCGTTTTCATGTCAAAAAATATTTACTGTGATATCATTCGAATCTAACTTATATGGAAATACTGTATAAAGTATAAACACTATAGTCTATAATTAAGTTTTGGGTTGGAAAAAAATTAAGTACGCTAGCGTTGTATAAACAAATTAATTTTTTTTTAATTTAATAAAAAGTGTGTATTAATTTTTAACTTAACTGAGTTAACCTATAGTTAAATTAACTTTTAACTTTTAACATTTTATTATTGATGCATATTAACTTAACTGAGTTAAAAAACAATATTAACTTGTCCAGCCTTGCCCAACACCGTCCAAGTCGTGTACAGCGTGTAAGCCTGGTAGGCCCGAGCCCTACCCTGATTTAGAACCCTTGTATAATACGCCCAAAATATGTATTTTAAAATTAAGAGCAAGAAATTGTACCTAAATATTTTTTTTATTTACACTCCGAACTTCGAAATATGAATGTGAAATATTTATACATCGGCGTACTTCCTATGCAGGTACCCATATGGCCATTATGTCGGTGTGTATCGATCATAATATTTTGTGAATGTCTTAAAGTGGTTGAATAATCAATATTTGACTAATAATATTTCATAAATATTTTCTTCTTATGATAAAAAAATATTGTACTATATGATTGCATAAAAATATTGACTTAATATTTTTATAAAGTTTCCATAAAAATATTTTTTTGAAAATATATGGTTAAAATATTTCGTAAATGTTGTTTATAAAATATTTTCAAATATATGAACTTTTGAGCCAAAGAATATAACTAAAATATTTCCTAATTATTTACGCAACTTTTTAAAATATTTCGACAAATATATTATTTTTCTGAAAATATTTTAATCATAGTTAGGAAATTTTTTTATGGTGTATAGGAATAAATACAATTGATTGATAAGTGCTTTTAAGAAAAAACTGAGTCTGCAAACCGCTAACACTCGACAACCGTAATATTATTAGGTACAATATGATAAAAAATAATTCTCATTTGATATTTCCAAAATAATAATAATACGGTCGACCGTCACCATTTATAGATCATTTTAGTTTTGTATGTGTTTTGTGCGGTGGGTAAACATTGTAATCAATTTAACCTTATAAAATATAAATATTACAATATTAGTAGTTATTAGTTAGTTTCCATAAAAAAAAATTTATAAATTGTACACATTTCCTTATTACCAAAACTGTCCTAAATTTGTATCCTGGACACGCGTCTGTAACTATACGGTATAGTCTATACCTAATACTTAGTCAAATTTTACTGAAACAAAACATGTTTACCAAAAACATTTGATGAACGTTTTTTAACAAAATTAAAAACAATGTTGTCAGTTGTCTAAAAAGTCATTTTATACTACGAAAACTACAAATTGTTTTCTTAACTAATAATATATCTGTTAAATGAACTTTAAAACTGAAGGAATATGTATCACTGAAAATCGTAATAAAATATATAAATAATTATAAAATATATAATTAATAAACAATTGAAAAATATACAATTGGTCAATAACTACTAATAAGCGCTTTTAAGAAAAACATGCGTCCGCGAACTGTTGACACTTAACAATCATTTTAATGTTATGATAAAAATTAAAAATTAATTTTTTATTAGATAATAATATTATCATGTCCAAAATAATAATAACAATACGTCCGTCCGTCGGCGGTCATCTCTCAGTCATAAATCGTGAGTCGAGCGAGTCCGTGAATGAACGTTTTCGTTTTGTATGGGTTTTGTGAGATGCGTCTATGTCTTAGAATTGTTAACGATTCAATTTTATAAACAAATATTACAATATAATTAGTTTTTATAATTATTTTCCTTAAAAAAAAAAATATAAATGTATATCGTACAAATTTTTCTTACAACTGAGCCTGTCCAGAATTTGTATCGCCTCTGGGTACTAGTATATCATTTATCTGTTTTATATTATGGTATCTGATGATGTTCCCCGTTATAAATCTTTAACCCTACTGTAGCTTAGCAAAAAAAAAACATTTTTCATCATCGATAGTTATGTTTATTATTTAATTATTTATAATAATATTTAACTTTATATTTAGTTTACATCAATAAAAATCAGTTTGGTAAAAAATTAAACTAGAAAAAAAAAGTTAAAATAAACTTAACTTTGTTAGCGACAATTTATTATTATTATTTTTACTATAACTTTATACGAAATATCTGGCGAGACGTGTTGCTGCCCCCCCCCCCCATGAATTTTGATTTTTTGGGGTTGAAGGAGAATCGTAGAAATTTGAAAACCAGGCTTACGAATTCGTGCGAATTGCGTGTTAATTATCTGCAAAAAAAATTGCAAAAATGTTAATTTTCTCTATGAGGGGGGCTGGCGAGGTCATGCAAATTACGTGCTAAATATTGGCGTAGAAAAATTTTCGGAAAAGTAATTTTTCCACGTGGGTGGGGCTGGAGAACGCTTGTCCCACCCCACCCATAGAAAATTGACTTTTCCGGGCGAACCGGTGCTGTACAAATTTCGGAAACTGTCGTACAAATTCATGCAAATGGCGTGCTAAATATTGGCGTATAAAAGTTTGGAAAATTAGGAATGGGTGGGGCTGGAGAAATGTACGTTGTACCCTGGATTGATCACACTGCGCCTAACGTGCACAGTACCAGCACGGACGATCGCAGCGGTGGCACGTTCGGCAGTGAGTTGTGGTTTTTTGCGTAGTGGCCGGGACACCGTTCTTGTTCCACGTCCCCGACGACCGTAACCGACCCACCGTTAATTATTATACTGTAATAATTCTGTTTCACGCTTAACGATTGTCTGTAATAAATAAAACACCGAACCGTAATATTAACCGTTTAACACAAACTGCAGTCGTATTTACCTAATCCTGACACCTGAGCATTAACTGTTACGGAGCGATCAGTTATTATTGCTAACAACTTTTAGCGTAGCTTTAACTTTATAACTCGTTGGCTTGGCAGAAAGTGAGTATTATCATCGTATAGATACGGGCTCATGACTCAGACCTCAACACGACGAAAAATGTGTTATTTTTTCATGCAGTTATTTAACGCGTAATCGGCAAGAATTCGAACGACACATTTCACAATTTGCACGCATAGGCACCCACTACATAACGACAATACGTGCTAAAAATAATGACGCAAAAAATTGTTGGAAATCCAAATATTTCGCTGGTCCGTGCGGATTAGAAAAATGGTTTTCACGAGCCGACGGGAAACTTTACATGCCAATAATGACGTGCTAAACACGGGCGCTGGATAAATTTCGAAAAACGGAATTCGTCATTGGGGTGAGGTCGCGGATGGACACGTTTCGCTGAAACTTTTAACTTTCACATTTCGACTTTGGATCACCTGCGCCTCACCCATAACCTAAACTAAAGTCGTGCAATAATGCTCGCTAAATAAAATCGCAAACAAAATTTAATCATTCCTCGTTTTTCGCGGTTGGTGTGGAGTCGGCGACGTGCGATGCAAATCGACCGTTATAAGCAGTGCCGAGTCCAAAATTGTGTGCTTTTCAGGATAATTGTAATTTTCGGATAATATGATACCATCATCTTTTGATATTATTTTTGATCATTATATTATAATATATTAGGAGCTACCTACTCCGTGAGCCACACCTCCGATCACGTGCAAAGCCATATAATATCGGTAGAGGTAAGTATATTGCATATTGTGATTGAGTCAAATTGTTTTTTTTTATTTTATTGTGTTGACCATGACTGTTTGTTTAAGTTCGTATAAACATAGATTGTTATCGCCTATAGAAGTAAATAATAACACTTATATTATGCTAGTATAAAAATAAATAAACGATTATTCAAAAATACAACTAAAAATTAATAGAATACACGTGCGCTATAGGACAGTCTTATCTCGTTTTTATACTAATTAGTTAGTTTACAAAACAAATGCATTTTTTATTTTATTTTTTACTACTTTAGCGGCTAAAGATATTCTTAGCGTATACCACACATACGAGGTATCCGCGTACCACAGATTGGGAAACGCTAAAGTTTGGCCGGAAAAATGTTTGTTTAATTTCTTCTGAATTCCGATTCTGCGAACGGATTTGCTACCGCATAATATTATTTTAGGTTTTGAAACCAATAAAAATCACAAACTCGACAGAGTAATAGACTATGTACCGACCATCCTGCCGTGACCTGTGCTCGACCCGTGTCTTAAATAATTAATAATATCTAATTGAAAGTGTTCGAAAAAACAAAACGCTAAAATAATCTTTTCAGATTATATCCGTGATACTTGGACCTCTGTGATAAAATAAGCCTCTGCATCGAAATAAATTAGGCAATACTAAGACGATTATCTAGTAGGTATAAATAATAATATTTTTTACCACCTCTTCAAATTCAGATGATCCCGAGCAGTATAATATTGTTGCGGATTTCAGTCAGTAGGTAGCCAATAGGTAGTAATCGAATACAAAATTTCGAGACATTCGTACAAAATGTGTAAATCTACTTAACGCATTGCGCAGGTACTACGCGACTACCCATGTCGGAGCGTTTATAACGGCGGTAGGTAACCTGCAACACGTTTATACTAGGTATACGTTTTATATGAATTTGTCGAGTTCATATTTTAAATCACAATTTATAATTTTGTATTGATTATTGACTATATTATACTGTGTTATTCTATGAGAGTGATATTTATTTATCATCGTTGTACTTCAACAGCAATACAACTTCTCAATGCCGCAAGGATTATTACGATATTAATAGTCTGAGAAAAATCATTGCACTGCAGCACATCCTATCAGAAGACTTTCAGCGTTGACCGAGTGACGATAATCCATATAATTATTGTTAACTGTATTTATCGCTACCGTCGCATTTCACATTTATAATTAAATTAAAAGTGAAACAATACATACCGATATTTTTATAGATTTTTTTATTCTCTAAAATCTCTAAACACTTTTTTTTTGCACCTTAATCAAACAAAACCAACAATATGTTTGGAACAAAAGTGAATCCACAATTGCTACTGCTGAAAATGTGCTACTTCTTCATATTTGCATGTAAGTGTCATATCATAATAATATTATATACATTAACTGAAATATAATCGAGATTTGTATGGTACACTAAAATAGTATAATTAATCGAATTCGCTTTAGGCAGGTACAGTGAACTATTAGAGAAACAATTTGTGTTTAAGATTTTGCTTTGCGGGTTATCGTTTGGTTTGAACATAATATGTACTACATCCTGATTATAAATATTAAAAAAATTATCTAACGAATTAAATCATTAATTAGGCTCGTTAAAAAATGTTACAGCAACAATTATTATTAATGTTCTTAATATAATTATAATTTATAACGTTCAATAAAACAATACTTGAAATTTGTACGAACTATTAATTTCATGGATACTACGGAGATTATAAGCTTCGGCAGGCCCCCACAAGGGGAGAGCAGTTTGACCTGGAGTACAGCGGCCCGGCTATGTTACGGGCCCGTTGAAATAAATTTGTAAATTTGTAAATTTTGATAGAAATACTTAATTTTTATTAAATAATATTTTTATAGCCCTCAAAAACATTTAGTACAATGGCCCAAAATTTGATGTGGGGGGCCTGGTCTTCGGCGAAATTAATGTTTTCCACAATATTTAAATTTGAGAGACAACATAGGTCACGTGTTGTAAAAAAAAATTGAATAGGCACGGTGTTGTATAAATTAGTCTATAACAATATGTTATAGTATCTTAAAACGAATATTCGTGTACGTAAACGTTTTCTTTTTTCCCATAGGTTTAGGACCTATCGTTGGATTTTTGCCTACAATAGCGAGACAATTGGGATACTCGATGACGACTTACGGCGCCACCATGACGTTCATGTCGGTGATATCGATGGTACTCGTACCTCTGTCCGGTGTCATAGTCGACAGATTTCGGATAAAAAAAAGGTTATTCTTAGTGTCCATGTTCGGCATAGGAGTGGTTTCATTATTGTTCTTGTTCGTGCCGAAAGCACCTTTGGACGTGGCCAAAATCGAATTGAAATGCGACGCACAAATAACGACAATGACCGTTGTAAACGAGAACAATAATTTGCAAACTATGAGCAACGTCACTAACTTTACCGCTGCCAATCACACCAGTGGCGATGAGTTGATAACGTGCAAGGTGAGAACAATATTACAATATAATTATGTAACTATAAACATTAAAAATTTCATATTATTTAAGTTGGATTTAGCCTTAAAAACTCGGGTAGGTATTATAGGTATTGTACGTTTATACTATATAGGTTTAATATAATAAGTAGCTCATTACCTATGTTATATTATATTATAACCTAATCTATATTAACTAAATTTCTTAAAAAAAAGTTATAAAACTTTTAAATTCCCTATAAAAATAAATTAACGAAATCAGTGGAACTAAAGTTCCTTTGAACGCGTTCCTTCCAAGCACTTAGTCGGAGTCAGGGCCGTATTTAAGGGGGGGGGGGGCAACGGGGACATTTGCCTCGGGCGGCCAATTTTTGGCACATTTAGAAGGGCAGCCGGTCACCGGTGTATATTATATAAATATAATTTTACAATAACCAGATTTATTAATTTTTTTAGCCACTCAGCCAAACTGAGTTAACTAGCTGGTCAACGAAAAATATATTTATTTGATAAAACAAATTATTATCAGTATAATTTGTTATTCAGCCTCTATTTTTTAAACCTCTATTTTTAAATTTTCTAAACTGTGAGAGCTAGAAAGTTGGTCTGCAGCTCTTTAAAAGAGGCTTTTTAATAGTAAATTGAAAAATCAACCAACTTTTTAACCGTTAAAAAATATTCAATTTTAGTTACACAATTTTTCTTTAGCAACGCAAATTTCTGAAACTGAAGAACTGATTTTGTGGTTTATGGTCCAAGACCATTGATTTTTTTAGAATCTCTTTGGAGGCTAGAGGAAGTACAGGAGTGAGTTTCAGACCTTTATATTAAATAGTTCATTCACTACAGACCTTTAAAGTTGTACATAACGAAAATACACACACACACACACACACCACACACACCACACACACACACACACACACACACACACACATACACACACACACACATACACATAGAAAAGAACTAAGTACCAAAGGAGAAAATTCGTTTATAATGTTAAGACTGTCTCCATAAGAATATAATACAACTTGATTGTAAAAAAGGGTTAACATTTTAAAATTGAATCACTAAAATTAAGTGTATTTGAAAAAAAATGCGTTCTGGTTCTGAAAATATTCAATTTTGACCATACTTCCTAAAGTAGGTACACACAATTTGATTTAATCTTATACATCAGGGGTTGGCAGCTAAGTTCTATGGCGGTCCGGATAATTTGAAATAGGGCCAGAAAAAAACTTAGTTAATATTATATTAATGTATTTATTTTAGTGTTAAAAATGATGTTTAAGCTGCTTAAAGCAAATTATTTAATATAATATTTTTTTAGCCAGTTTTTTAAATTTGCGCAAAGTCTTTTCAAGTTGTAGATCTCTTAATCTTGAACGATATATATTTATCCTTTAAAAACGTAATTTTGATGAACAAAATTTCACATATTACGTAGGTACCTACCTACTTTTAGCCAAAATACATCCAAATGCATCATAAAAATAGATCAAACGTCTATTATGTGCAGAAATCCATGGGGCCTATTCTCAAATCAATCAAAAAGGGGTTTTGCTCAAAATTTGGTCAAAAGCGGATATATTTACAACCAATTCAAAAATCCGTATTCTCAAACAGTTTTCGATCAGCGTTTCGACCGTAGTATTCGATTTCTCGTTTCGACTACTATTTACCAATCGTAAACTTGTTTTCGACTGATAGTATACCAGTTTACGTCATGATACTATAATGTTAACAATAATTTTATAATTTTATTTGCGATGTGATATTTTTACAGTAGCAACCTAAAGTGTGTAAAAACGATTTACCTGTACTATTTACAACGGTATTTACCTATTTACCTATTTGTTATTTGTTTTTTTTTTTTTTTTTTTTTTTCAAAGTACTTAGGTACCTACTGTACCTAGTGTGCAAAACTAAACATTATATACCTATTATAGCTATATTGATGCAATATTATTAATTTGTATAATATTACTTATATTTTCAATAATTGTCCTCACTAAAATTGTGAACAAAATTAATTAGGTAGGTAACGAGTATTTTTTTTTACTTTTTTCTACTTTGATGTTTCTTTTGTCGCACCAACTATAGAATTTAGCTCATTATCTATTTGCAGGGTCGCTTTTAGGGGGGGGGGGCATTGGCTCCAACTGCCCCGGGTGTCATTAGGCCCACCACTAGCCGGCTGGGGAGCCAGAATAGTGGGAGGTCCTAGACCGAGTTGACCCACCGACGTCAACTAAAAACCTAGTCGGTACCACGGGAGAGGGGAGCCCCGTTGCCCGCTGAACCGGCTTGCCGTTCTGGCGGCGACGCCCCTCAAGGTTGAGGAGCCTACCTCGGCTGAAACGTGGTGGTTGTGGGACAGGCGCAAGATAGTAGAGCATCAACTGTACCTAGTGGGAGGCTGGTACCCAGGCGGCACTTAACTGAGTCGTCCCGGTCCTCAAGTAAGGTACGGGCCCTAGGCCCGGTGCTGGTGTTCCATAGAAGACCCTAGGGCGTAGGTGGTCTAGCTGCCGCCGCCCTAGTTCCCCCTCCGCCCGTTAGTAGCGCTCAGCGCTAAGGCACGGACGGACGGTGGTAGGCGCAAGCCGAAAAACCCGGAAACTCGTGCCCCGGGTGTCAGTATTTTTGTGGTTGTTTCCTTGTGAATTGTTAAAAATTAAAAATGATGATTATTTTAATAACAGAGATAATATAATATAGTATTATATTATTATATAATACTAATAAATCATGCTGTTTGAAATTAAAACAACTAATGTATTTATAGCACTATAGAGCTATCAGATATTTATTATACCTAGCAATTTTCGTGGCGCCGTCGGCTCTAACTGGAAAAAAAAGGGATGTAAGCTTGAAAATTTTTTTTTTCACTGAAATTTTCAAATTTTGATTTCTATGTTTATTTTTAAAAATTATTTATTTTGTAATAAGACTACACTGACTTACACTTAAGTTGTCTAAAGCTTACTGAGGTACCTAATAAAAAATGTTAGGCTTGATGTTATAAACTTACTTATTTACTTGACAGCCATTAATTATGAAATTTTCAAAATTTTCAACTTTTTGAAAATTTTCATGAAAATTTACATCACTAATTTTGCCTAATGATAGTTCCTAAAGAGTGAATAAAATATGGCATAAGAACATGGTTTTGTAATTTATTCAAATAATACAGCTTATTAAAGTGGCTTACAGTAAAAGTACCAATTATTTTTGCAGAGGAGAATTTTTTTAGTAATCGTATTTTTGCACTGGGGCGCAAAATGTCTAAATTCGGCACTGCCTATGTATGTCCATAAGTCCTTACAATGTTTATAAGTAAACGATGGTCTTAACTTGCCCTTTAGTAGCTCTTGCATAAATAATACTAAGACTTGTTTTTGATCAATAATGTAACTGATTTCCAATTAAACTTTTTTTAAGAATACATAATTACTAATTATGAAATGTACACGATGTTGAATGAAGTAACTATTAATACTATTAAAAATTTTAAACTGGCCACTGGCAATAAACCAGTAAGTGAAAACTTGTAATATTAAAATATAGCCAATAAAATGTTTTATTTCATGGAATAACAACTGTTTTTAGTGATAAGTGAATCGATAATCGAAAAACCAATCGAAAATAATATTTACGATTTACAATATTCGATCACTGCCTGAGAATACATTCGATCGATAAATATTTATAAGTAGCTTACTAATACAATATATTCGTTATTACCTTTAAACATAAATACGAATTTCTTTGTAAATATATCTTTTTGTCTATTTTTCTGGTCTTTTGGAAAATAGAAATATAAAAAGCAGGTAAGTGGATGTCGCTCTGCTGTACTACAGTAGTTTAAGAGTGATTCAATGTATAATGGATTGTATTAAACTTGAATTCAATGAAATAATATCATTGTATAAGAAAAACGATTCTGTGCGGAGATGGTGAGTTAATCTGGATTTTTTCATATTGTTATTATTAATTATTATAGCCTGTTAGTTGAATTAATATTATAATTTTATTATTATTTTTTATTCGTTGATCTGGCGGTAAACAAAGCATTATAAATTAAAATCCCATTTTTAGCCGGTTTTCGTAATTTGTCGGTAGTTTTTCTTGTGGCATTAAATAACTATTGAGAAAATCGAAAAATGACCTCTCTTAAGTACCATTTTGATCCAATTTTCTAAAAGATAAGGTAGGTACTATATGTTGAAATCGAAGCATTCTTTCTGGTAGTAATTTTGTATACAGGATATATATAAAAAAAAAATTGATAAACAACATTGTAAAACCACTAGCTTCCTAGCTCCGCTCAGAATCTAAAATTAATTTAATTGGGAAAATAAAGAAAAATATGAGTTTATTTTAAGTTTATGTAGAGGCAAATTAGTTAAGTTAGAGTTAAGTTAATTAAAACACCGAACTAGTATGTTAAGTCAATAAGTTAAATTTAGCTTAACTTTTAACTTAACTTCTAACTTATTAACTCGTTAATGCCCTGTCTTGTTATATACAAATAATTATATTAGGTATTATATAATACAAATTCAGTTTTATTTAAAATATATTATAGTAAAGTGTATTGTAAGTAAACAATAAAATAATTAAATATAAAACATTTTATAGCTTTTTATTGAAAAATTATTATTTCGTGTGATTGGTTTTTTTCAGTTAAATTGTCAATATGCAGAGTTGTGTAGTGAAGCCCGTGAAATAAATTACCTACAGAATCAATCTGGGTTGAGCGATTTGTGGATGAGAACAATTAACAAAAGTCAAAATAAATTCAACCAGATTGACTTGACACTAAAGTCGAAAAGTTTAGAACAGACAGAACAGATAGTAACAATTGATCATATTATTTTGTATTTATGCTCGCATTACAGTAACTCAAATATTATGCATTTTGTCATAGAATGCAAATTCATACGTCTTTCAAGTGTTATCTGTCCAAATAAATGGCACGCAAATACTTACACCGACCTGTCAATGTCATATGAAAACATTTTGTCATATTGCAAACTGTTCAAACGATAAAATAATGGAAGTGGCTACTGTCACAACGTACAGAGGAAACGTTCTTGACTTGTATCAATTTTGGATTTTTTTCGGTCTCGTTTCGACGCATTGGGCTTGCACATTGATTTCAGTTGCATTAATAAATCCTATTTGTCTCGACACTTTAGGTAACATAATATTAACATAACAGTAATAATATGATTTAGGTACTTAAATTGAAAATTAATTATAAATATTATCATGTTTTCAGGAGATAAATCTGCAGAGGACTTTGGAAAACAAAAATGTTGGGGCTCGATAGGTTGGGGTGTTTTTTCTATATTCATCGGGTGGCTCGTGGATATATTTAGTTTCAATAAAAAAGATAAAGATTATTCGCCCGTATTTTACTCTGGTGCTTTAATCACGGCTTTGAATTTAGGAGTAATAAAAACAATCAAAGTATGTCGTTGCTTCTATTTTCACTAAAAAAATCTTATAATAATAATATTGAGTTGTGTACCTAAAGCTCAATATTTCTGTAATTTATAGGTTGCCGAAACGAACAAATCTGAAGGTCGGTGGAAAAACATGCGCGGGCTGTTCACTAAATATTACATGATTTCATTTTGTGTATGGTCAATATTCAACACACTTTTCCATACAATCGTCACTCACTTTCTGTTCTGGTATTTCATTTTTATTAAATATTATTATCACTATTGAAATTTTAATCGGCTTTGTAAACAATCGTTGTTGCGCATGCCATTATTGATGATGTACAGTAGCTGGTATATTAATTAATCGGAAAGTCAGTAGCTCATATAATTTGAAATATAATACAGATATTGTATTGTGTCATTGTGGATTTTTAAAGCGAAGCTTTATTATTGAGGGAGGGCACTACAACACGAAAAATCGTCACGAAAAAGCGCAACATAAATATATAGACCTGGCCAAGTCATGATAATTTTTAATTGAGTCAAGTTATGTTGATAGAAAATATTTTCAAAAGTTTATAAGTAATAGTTATCCTAATTTTTTTTTAACTCAGTTAAGTTAAAAGTTATGTGGTTACTTACAATTAACTTATTAACTTAAGTTTAGTCATTTATGTAATTATTTTTTAATTTAACAGTCAGATGTAGTTAGGTAACCTAACCTAACCTAACCTGTGGTTTAAAATAAAAAAAAGTAAATGTTTATGCAACATGTATAATAATAATTTTATTATATTTATTATTTAATTATTTAAAAATTGTAACTTGGATTTGATTAAAAGTAACTCGTTATTTATTAAGTTTATATAAATAAAAGTCAGTTAAGTTAAAAATTAGGTTAATGAAAATTAAATTTTAAAAGTTAAGCTAAATAGTTAAAATTAACTTAACTTTACACCGTTCTCTGGTGCTGTGAAGGAAAAATTATTTGATCATTATTTGAGACTGAAAGGGTTAAAAAATCATATAATAGTAATATTATAACGTAAAGTATATTTCATAGAATACTTGCAAATTTCCAATACATTTCAACAAATTGAGAAACATTTCGAAAACAGTGTGCTGAAAAATAGATCCCAAAAAAATGCATAATGTAAAATATACATATTAATCACTATTACAATGATTATGTAAGTGGTAAGGGACAGTATTTGTGAATACATAAAACAAATAAAAAACACACTTTTTGATTGAATAATAGGAAAATTAATAATACAAATTAATTCATGATCATAAAATATGAATTAGTTAATTTTAATACGGATAAAAAAAGTATACCTAATTAATAAGATTAAATTAACATTGGTAATAAATAGATAAATATACATACTTAATAATAATAATTATATTACCTAGGTCATATGGTCATATGAATTTATTATGATAAACATAAAAACAATTTCTATTTTTAGTGACGCATAAATTAACATTACAATTTTTGCATACCTACCGTATGAGAATTCACTATAGATATATTATTGTTGATGCAAAATGTACAGTCCATTTCTTAGAATTTTAAGCGAAACCTGGCTAAAAAATTATCATTAAGATAGGACGTTACACGTGCATGCGTGTGGTCTCCGTCTTACAAATGTATAACATCAAAAACTGTTGCGATAGAACCACTCAGGATGTTGTAAATAGTGATGGTTAAGACTCCAAACTGATATACTTACGATTAAGTTCAGTATATTATATCTGTGAAATATCTTTTTATTTTTTTGATATCACTTAATATTATGATTAAACGTTAGTATTGCTCCTTTAATTTTGTGTTTATCAAACTTGAATAAGTTTTTTTCTAGTTCCGATATCGAAAAAATAAGAACGACAATTCAAAGCTAAATTTCTTCTTTTCATGTGGTCAAAATTAGTTTCTTGGCTATGACTGTAACCATCATTTCGATCCTTTCCCATGCAAAACATTTTTTGCTACCTGTTTTTTCTTGTTTTGTAAGTCGGAGGTAACACGAGTGCGGGTGTAGCGGGTGTCCTCTTTAACATTTTTTTATTTACCTACACTTTTTGAAAAATCCATTTTTTAATATAATACTTAAATCATAAATTTAGGGTTATGAAATCAATGTTTTTGAAATAATTCATAAAATATTTTATACTAATGAAATATAAAAAAACAAATTTTAAATTAAAACTATTGTATAAAGTATAGTTAGAGCCTCTAATTAGTGAAGTGTTAATTAAAAATGTCATAGAAATATTTCTTACATAGTACCTACATTATACAAGTTACATAACAATTAATTATTATCTATATTATATAATATTATATTGATAATCGATAACCAGGTATGAAATCAGTATAACCATCTAGTGATAATTCAATGAAGCATAATAAAAAAAACAGTTTAAAAAAAAAATTTAATGAACTATATTTTTCAATATTTCGTTAAAATATTTCAAAGTGAAAATTTAAAACTCATAAATTTAAATTCGTTATACACGTGATCAGTTTGGGGGAGGAGGGGAGGGCAAAAGTAAATTGTATAGACCAGTGGTCTTCAACCGGTGGGTCGTGACCCATTTTTGGATCGCATAAGCTTTAAAATTGGGTCGCGATATGTCTGCTTTTTAAAATAAAAAATAAGTTTAATAGATGAAATAAATAAAAATACAGTTCACATAATCTATATTCTAATCTATAATACTATAATATTATAATGGATATAAAATACTGGTATGATTCTATGTAGCAGGTGGAATTTATTATGCGAAAACACTCAAGGACAAACATTACATTAAAATTGTTGTGTTGTATTTTTATTTTATTATATTTTTTCCATGGTTGATATATTGAAAAATATTATAAATTAAATTAAGAATTAAAGTGACGAACCTGATCCAGAAAATATCACAAATACACAAAGATTATACCACGTGTAGTTACAATAATTTTAACCATTCATGTATATTATAATATTTAAAATATTTTGTATTAAACTTTAATTCTAATGTATATGTTTTTAGAAACGACAGTAACAACCGTAGAAGTTATGATTTGAAATCTATTATAACCCCACTGTTAACTATATTGTCTAAAGTCCTGTAAAACGTATGTTTAATTCTAACTACCAGCTATAGCCATTCCCTAATTATTGTATTACGTCCACATATTATATTTCATTTCGTTATCTACCTAGGTGCCTTCATTATATAAGTTAACCGTTAAATACCTGTTATTGTATTACAACTATTGTTTTATTTTTACCCATAAAGCCTTTTAGTTTTTATTTCTTTCTTATAAAAAACTTAAATTTTTAATGATCATATTAAAAAAAAGACCTTAGTAGTTGAAGCGAATAAAAAAATTAAAAAAATTAAAAATTACATACATTTTCCTCGAGTAGTCTGTTTTTCATTACCAATATTGGACTAGCATTAGTTATAAAAATGGGAAAACCATACAATTTTACAATATTATGCTGTATTTTTGAAAAAACTTAAGTTGTTTTCATTCAATAAAATACAACCGACTTCATAATTGTTTGACATTTATTGATAAACAGCTCTCTACAAAATTACTTTTTTGGATTTCTAAAATAGTTTTTTTTTAATGATTTTAAATGTTTTTTGAAGTTAATTTTCTTAGACCATGATAAGACGGAGCCTCCCTTAGTCATAATATATCTATCACGTTGATGATAATTGCACTAAAATATGTGCATTAAATTTTAAATTACTGCTACTGACTTTCCGATTGATTGACATATATAGGTACCTATATGGATACGGCCCTCAGACAAATTTTATCCGGCCCGCTGCTAATGGAAAAAAACTAAAAAACTGCAGACAGTAGCTGTTTTTAAAGTTTTCAATATCAAACGTTATTCTAAGACTTCACATAAATCATTTGCTGAAAATGTCCAGTAATTTGTGAACTTCGTAAATCAAAAATCGAGAACCTCCATGTAAAATATCAAGTGCACGAATCATACACCAAAGTTCGTGTATAGTTAGTTGAGAGCAAGAATTGCCATTTTTATCAATAATTTTTAGCCAATTTTCTATTTATGTCATAATTATTATAAATTTGTATTTTAATTTATTTAATTAGGTAATTATTATTTTATTTCCACTTGGCCACTGCGTTACTTTTACAATATAATATGTTAAGAATATTTGCTTTGAATTTTGATGGCCCCCAAAAATATTAAAAATTCCCAATGTGGCCTCCAAAAATATTAATTGTTGACCCCTGCTATACTGTATAATAATTCGCTTATTCGTGGTCTTGCGTAGAGATGTAAGCTTAAAAATTTTCAATTGAAAAATTTTTTTTCTTTGAAATTTTCTGAACATTTACAATTTTCTTTGAAAATTTTGGTTTAAATGTATATTTCTTAACTTAATTAATTTTTGAGGTATTCTGAAGTAAAAACACAACAAGCTTAATAAAAGATAAAAATGCGTGTTTATTTTCAAAATAAAAATTATATATTGATATAGGTATAATATATTATATATATTTAATGGTTCCTATTTGATGTTTACTATATCATGTTCAATAGAATAATACCAAAATAATATTAAAATGGGTAAATGGTAATAAAATGACATAGTTTTAAATATAGGTAATTATGAAGGTTGAAATATAATATACCTATATAATATCAAAACATTTATTTGATAAGAAATTAATGTGATAAATTATAAAAATGTTCATGAAAATTTACATCAATAATCGTGTGTGATACGATATTACTTGCAAGTTTCGCCAAATGTCGTCTCAACTACGAACTTTAAATATGTGTCTATTATAATAATTTACATCGATTTCAATATAAAGGTACATGGAAGATATGGTTTCTGCTAACAACGACTACGGCCAACGGGCGTGGCTGAAAACGCTCCAAGGTCTAGCCCAGGGCATCCAGTGTTTTGGCGGCGAGATACCATTTTTCTTCTGGTCCGGTTGGATAATCAGAAAGATCGGTTACGGCAATTGCATGGCTGTAGTGATGGGATCCATGGCCATCAGGATGTATCTCTACACAGTCATCTGGAATCCAACTTGGATCATTGCGATAGAGTTGCTAAACGGCGTGTCGTACGCATTGGGATACTCGGTGAAAATGTCATACGCTAAAAAGGTGTCGCCTCCCGACACACTAAACACCATAATTGGGTTTATGGGATTTTTCGACTGCATTGGTACGTTACGTTTTATTAACGATACGATATTATAGTATAATTTTGATAACGATCTAATGCCGCACGGTTGCAGGAAAACTAATTTAATTTAATTTGATTATAATTTACTATAATTTAATAAGTAAGCAAAAAATTATTACTTATCGACAATATAATAATTTCCACAGCTGTACGAATAGCTCAAAAAAGAGTCGAAACATTTTGACTATATTTTATCGTTTATAGAAAATTCTAACATAAATATTTGGTGAAAATCTTAAGTGTCTACGGTTATGATATTTTCTGTTAAGCCGAATAAATAAAATCAAATAAAATTTCCCTTCATATTTTTTTGGAGGAACAAATTCACTTTTGTTACCTAGCATTTATTTTAAAACATTTGTATTTCAACGAGTTGAGAACGATGGTGGATAAAACATTTTACAGAAATCATTATTTTGGAAGTTAGATCGTTCCAACGCATGCGCATAACACGCTGTACTTTAACTGCCGCAAGCTGCTCCTGTAACGAATTTAGATTTTTTTTACGTATTTTAACGAGTTAAAAATAATTGTGAAATCACTATTTACATAATCGGTAAGTCACCTTATTTCTGCAATGCAAGTTAGGATATTATTATTAAAAAAAAATAATCAAAATATTATCAATTATTTATGTACAAATCGTAATCAGTACTATACATCTCGTTTTAACGTACCTATGTAGTTAAGCACGTGGAAACGATGTACAGTCAGAATTTGGCGTCCAGGCTTAGTTTTAAAGTTATGATAGCTAATTAAAATTTATAGTATTTTCACATACACCCAATTTGGTCACTCGATCGTTAGGACAATTAAAATCGAAAACATCCCTCGACTTGTTATGTAAATGACAACCTTGGACGGGTCTTGGACTTCAAATAGCTAAAAACTTCAGAACTAAGTCCTATTACCGAAAAAAATTTAAAAAAAAAGGTGTCCGGTAAAATAGAAATATACCACCGATTTCACTTCATCATTCTTAACTCGGTAAAATACATTTAAAAAAAAAATCAATAATCGTTTTAGGCGCTGCGCGCGGCAATAAAATACAGTGATGTGCATATAATAATTTTGCACCGTTCGTTCTTAACTCGTTGAAATACGTATGTTTCAAAAAGAAAAAATTCGTAAATTTCAAATATGTATAATATTATTCAAACTTTTTCACTGAATTTTGATTATGAGATAACATTTTCATCGAGTGGTATTAACATTTCCATAGTGAATAACTGTTTTTTTTTATCAATAGGAATCCCGAATGTGACTTTATCTCTTACTAACAATTTAAATTCTAGGTCCTCGAACCTCTGTTTCCACGATCAGTCCATATCTATATAGGAGTTTGGTTAAACCTGATGTTTACATTCGTCATCATAATTAAAAAGAAGATTTGTACATAAAGACATGTTGTATACATTTCGATATAATAATTTGCCACCACTCAGGTCAAGCACACACAGTGCAACTGTGGTTTTGGAATCATAGTCCACAATATCTGCAGACTTTGAAAAAACCGCGATAAACGGTGGTAATTAAAGTATTTTTTTTTGATTGTCTGGCAGTAGAAATTAGAGATTGTTTTTTCATTTGATACTTTATATAAATACCATAATATACGTCAAATGGTCTTTAAGATTAATCATATCGTCGAAACGTTGATAATAATATCTGTAATCGAATGCGATATTTTTAACCATCGATTATTTTTTACCATAATGAAAATTATCAAAATAGTGAAACCTCTAAATAGCGGACACGAAAGTTTGCTGACATTTTGACCACCATTTGGAGGGTTCAGTTTGTAGAAAGCGTGTAGTTGGTTTCTAAGAAAACTTCCACTATTTGAAGGTGTTCGCAATTTAGAAGCGTCTGTTAGAAGAGTTTCACTGTATTAATTTTTAGTAACCATTTCGTTTGTGTTATATTTTATGTGACATTTTTGTACTTGCGACTTGATTGCCACGAAATAAAATTATTATAATATGCATTCGTTCTTAGATATAAATGTATTTAATTATTTTTGTTTGACAGGCGATTCTATAGGCAGTCTACTGGGCGGATATTTATTCGATACATATGGTGGAGTGTGGTCGTTCCGATTTTTCTCCTATATGGCTGTCTTCGTGTGCTTTCTAAGCATAGTAACCAATTATTTTGGATTGATAAAGAAATCTATTAATTTAAAAGAAAATGCAGAATCGACGAACACGGATCTCAAAATTACCAATAATAATACCAATAAAAAAATGTGATATTTTATTTTTAAAAACAAGTGGACATATTTTATAAAAATTTTATATTTGATTTGTTAAGTATTATAATTATTTAATGTTTAGACGAGCAGAATAGTGTGGCATATACAGGTACACCACAAAATGTTGATACACAGCTCGTCTGAGTTTGAATACTTATGAATTATAAGTTAAAGCTAAGTATTTAATTAAATATATTTATCAAGGCTGGGTATTAACGAGTTAAAAAGTTAAAGTTAAATTAAAAAGTTAATTTCATTTTAACTTTTTAACTTAACTAGTTACTTTTGGCTTATCATCAACTTAACTGTTAACTTACTACATTTCTTTTTTAATTAACGTTAAATTAACGAATTCATTTTTCATTTTAAGAAGTAAGTTAAGTTAATTTATTTTGTTTTTAGTTTTATTATATTTCATTATTTCAGTCTATTTCGTTTTCATGTCAAAAAATATTTACTGTGATATCATTCGAATCTAACTTATATGGAAATACTGTATAAAGTATAAACACTATAGTCTATAGTTAAGTTTTGGGTTGGAAAAAAATTAAATACGCTAGCGTTGTATAAACAAATTAACTTTTTTTAACTTAATAAAAAGTTAACAAAAAGTGTGTATTAACTTTTAACTTAACTGAGTTAACCTATAGTTAAATTAACTTTTAACTTTTAACATTTTGTTATTGGTGCATATTAACTTAACTTACTGAGTTAAAAAAAAATCATTAACTTGCCCATCCTTGATATTTATAACAACTATGAGACGTCGAGCGACGAAATATTCGGAAAAATATTTCGGCTGCATAGGAATATTGATTAAATGTTGTGGTTCAAAGGAAAAAATAACCCAAACTATCTTGAAAGCGATGTTGATAAAAAAATGTAAAAAACTTAAATGTTAAAATGTATAACTTATGTTTAAGTAGGTATGGGTGTACATGTCGAGTTTCTGTATCAACTATCGATACTAATGTGTAGATTTTGCACGAGGTTTGGAACAGTATTTTGGAAACATGTACCTATATATAAGGACCGAGGGTACCTCCTATATAGGCACGTATGAAAAATACAAATCGAAAAACGTTGAATTGTACTGTGCCTATAGATACGTATTTCGTTAGTATGTTGGATGTTTTCAGATGAAAGTGATACGAGATGCATTTTGAATTTTATTAATATACTTCTTAGAGACCTGTGTCGGCTGGTTGATATAATATTATATTGAAATATATTGAAATTTTCGAAAAAATTCATAAAATTATTATGAAACACCGTTACACCTTAATGAAAATGTTCCCACACTGTGGGTCACATTTAGTATTATAATTTACATTTTACAATTTTGGTATTGAAACTGTATAGATTGTAAATGTGTTGCAATAATGCATTATGCTAATTAAAAAAAAAAGTATGTATAAATTCACTTACAATGTGACATTATATTTGATCACGTCTAAAAATGTTGAATGTTTATAAATAGGTAAGTACCTACCTATCTACTTACCTACCTTATAAAAATATAATATCATTTATCTAAATATAATGTACTAAGAATTAACTTATACCTCGTATACTTAGAGAAATATATTTATGGTCTTACAAAAACCAACATTTTTGATAGGTATTTAACCATCCACCAGTTACAGACCAAAATTTGATAAAAAAAAATTGTGGACAAGTGGACACCACACTGTACTGTTGGTGTTGCGTGGGTAATCACTGTAATGGGTGTACTAATTTTAATTTAAAGGGAAATAATTTTATGCGAAAAACAATTCCTAGTGTTAGCCTATATTATAATAATACTTTTTGATTGAAAAAAAAGAAACTAAAATTTTTCTTCTCCGTTTAATTATTAATTACATCCAAATTTAAAATATGTAGAATAAAAGACTGTCTTATAATTTTTAAATTTTTTGGTTACATTATAAATTCCACATGAAAATCTTTGTTTTAAATTTTCAATCCTTAGCTATAAAACATTACAATTTTTAACTACAAACCAATTTGCAAATTTTCGAGATTATGATGAATTTTTCAAAATGTGAACTTTAAGCGCTTAAAAATAATAAAGCATGAAATGAATCTTCAATACTTTTAACTGCTATTATAAAAAACGTATTAAATATGTATTAATAAGTAACCATTAATTGTATAAATAATAAACTGAGTGGGGATTAGGTAATTTTTTAATTTTATTCGTTTCTCTGGTGATAGACAAAGTGTTAGAAAAAAAATAGGTTTGTAAAATACATTTTGGTAGTTTTTTCCCGTGGCGATCAAAAACTATTGAGAAAATCGAAAAATAGTGCCATCTTGATCCAATTTTCTAAAATATATACTATATCTTGAAATCAAAGCACTAGATACTGCTTGTGGAAATTTTGTTAAAAGGATAAATAAGTAAAAAATATTGTAAAACCACTGGCTTCCTCGATCCGCTCAGAATCTAAAAAAACACATTGTAAAATCAATATATTCATCGCAGCGATCAGAATCCAATACTACTTAATCGAAAAATACTTAGCACAAGTGTACAAAAATGTATATTTATAGAATATGAATGGAAACATCAACCTTTTAAAACCGATAACAGTCAGAACGATCTCGTATAAAAGATATAAAAGTCATCAATAATTGTAAACTTATATAAATAAGAAAATTACACTTAAAATCATAGAACTTAACTTTTATAAGCGTGAATACTTACTAATCATAATTCCATTATGATATTATTATGAAGTAAACCATTAAAATATTAGGTCACATAATTTTTTTTTATCTCTTATGCGATATCACACAGTTATTAGTTATTGCAGAAAAATCAAACAGGTACATATTATTATATGAGATAAGCAAACAATTAAAATAATTATGATTAGGTATTAAATTATAAAAATAATTTTTGTGTTACTTTTTGTTGGTAGTCAATTCAAACAGGTAAGTTAAATATTAAAAAATGTGGACCTGCTATACAGTTGTTTTCGAGTAGGTACCTATGCCGAATGTGTTAAATTTGAATTCAATGATAAATCGTTGTATGCAAAAAACGATTCTAATCGGAGGCGGTGAAGTCAACCTAGCATAATTTTATAAAGAATGAAATTTAACAATTAAAAAAAAAATGTATCAATAGAGTTCTTTCCGGTAAACTTTGATTTTTGTTAAAGGTCCAAAAACCACTGAGAATTTTCCATTTTTACCTCTCAAATACACCAACTAGATTCGCTTTTCTATCAGAAAAGTTGCTGATGTACAAAATCGAATCATTTTTTATACTGTAACAAAATTTGAAGACAGACAGGAAAAAAAACACTTATCATTGTAAAATTAATAGGAACATATTACGTTCGCAACGATCAGAGTCTGAAAATATTATTATTTTTTCACATAATATTGATGTCTGTAGGTACACATAATACATATACTTAAAATATATAAATACCTATGGGTACATATTTTAATATATTTTTATTACATTATAATAATTACTTATGTGAATTATAACGATTTTGAATGCAAATAATTTGCGTTAAAATTTAAATATCAATAAATTCCTAAGAGATAGTGTTTTATATAATATTCTTACCTTGACGATTGATAACAGGTCATTGACTCCAATATTAAAATATGTAGTAACGCAAATTCGCAATGTTGTAAGACGTTTAGATAATACCACTGGTTCAGCGTTATCTTAATTGATTGTATTTATGTTAAATTTAGAGATGTTCTGGGTAGAAAATTTGGTAATACACCGGGTACCGAGTACTGGCCGAGTAAAACAGGTCATTGACTCCAATATTAAAATACGTAGTAACGCAAATTCGCAATGTTGTAAGACGTTTAGATAATACCACTGGTTCAGCGCTATTTTAATTGATTGTATTTAAGTTAAATTTAGAGATGTTCTGGGTAGAAAATTTGGTAATACACCGGGTACCGAGTACTGGCCGAGTAAAATTTAACCTGGTATCGAGTATTGACCGAGTAAACATTTTAATACTAACCGGGTATCGAGTATTGACCGAGTAAACATTTTAATACTAACCGGGTATCGAGTATTGGCCAAGTAAAAATGTTAACACTAATTGGGTATCGAGTATAGGCCGAGTAGAAATGCAAGTACAAAATGGGTATTATACTACTATCAAAGTACCAAATAACAATTTAAACATTAGACAGTAAACACGAGATTTATTTTTGTAATTCGTAGAAGAAAAACACGATTTGTTTATAATAAACTGTAAATCGGTTCAGTTATTCCAATATGTACCAAAATAAATTATAATTTATTACCCTAAAACTTTAGATTTTTCCCGTTATATTAATTGGTATGCATATATTTATAAATAGATTATCAGCGTTCGCCATTGGATATGAGTCGAGTAAAAATGTAGTATTTCACCGGGTACCGAGTAAGGGCCGAGTCTTAAATATAATATCGAGTACCCGGAACATCTCTAAAGTTATTGATATTATATTTTTAATTTTTACATAGAAGAATAGAGTATAGTGTACCTACTGGCCGAAAACGACTTTTGCGGAAGAAGGGCTAGAAATCCAGGAACAAGGGACACTGACCGAAAGGGGAAAGATACAATTTTTCGACCGAAAATTTAGTTCCACCCGAAGATTTAACATTTTTCTTAAATTTTGTACGGGGAGAGTCATACAATTCAAAACGATGCGGAAAATTCGCAGTTGTATACGACGTATTTAAATACCTATGACGATCGTATTGTTGTTTTGTATTATAAAATATTAGATAGGTATATAATATATTATAACGTCATACTTGCCCAATACAATTTAAGTATATGACTAGAGCGCAGATTTGTATGCGTTTGTATATTTGATCTGGTCGATTGTATATGATATTATACTAATAAGTGAGTACAAAATTTGATTCATGACAAAACGGTTAAAAAAAGCAAACTTTTTAAGTGCATTTTTTTGCATATTTTGACATTCATCTACTTTTAATGGATTATTTTACAATTTTAATTATATATTTCATCTTTTGGTGCATAATGTTAATGTATTTTTTGTTTTTTTGAAAATTTTGGAAAAATATACTATTTTAATATAATACAAACATATTATATTTGTTTCGATTAATGTAAAAATAAATTAATATGTATACTTGTAGGTATAAATGGTTTTCCCAAATATTTTTTATATTAATTGATTCCTATTTATTTCTTATAAACTAAAACTACCTACAAAATTATGAAAGTAAAGAAAAAAAATGAAGAAAATTGTTTATAGTAGGGTTCCTTAATTTTGAATATATTGTTTTAACCTTAATGTTCAAAAAACATATTTTATTTAAAAAATATTTTTATGCGTATTTTTTATTTTTCATACATATTTTATAATTTTTGTGCATATTATATTATGCATATTTAAGATTTTTTAGTGCACATTTGATTGGTTTTTAACGCATATAAATCCGCGATCTATATAATATGACGTATTTCATGCGTTTTTATATGATATTATATTTATGTGTGTACAAGTTAAAAATAAATTCGAGTTTTCTTTATTATTTTTGCCTGAAAAAAAATCAATAAAACATTAATACATTTTTAGTAGAAAAAAAATATAAAAAAATTGTGCGATTTACTTAAAGCTGTAACCATCGAAAACAATATCATTTGTGGGGACGTGCTATACTTTATTTTTAAGAAACAGGGCATAAATTATGTATTATTTAAACAGTTAATTAAATATTACAAAAAATAAGATATTATGTAACAATCGCATCATGAGCCAAACTGTTTATAAATATGTTTATTATAATATTACAACGTCTGAATTCTGAAATATGCAAAACAATGCAGAAGCGAATTTATTTAATTGCATCAATTTAACGCTTAATTACCTCGGTGAGAACTATATTAGAACAATCGAATTCGACTTGTACCCGACTAATTATCACGATTATTAGATAAAAATTGCAGAACCATCACAGCCCGCCGGTTATCATAGTATTACAATTTTGTTCAGAAAATACTGATTATATATTTTTTATGACTGTCTACGGGCTGTAACCGTTTGGCGTTTCATATCGCATAATATTTTTTCAGCATAATAATACTATGCGTAAAGGCACATTATATTATATAGGTACCCACCACAAACATATTATTATAATATCTCTACGAAGTCAATCAGTTTATAATAATTTGCCGTTTTATCTAAACTGTTTACTGTCGGTTATTCGTAATTATAACACCAACAAGTGTATAATATATTATAGGTGCTCTTGTCGATCTAAAGCATATACCTACGCTAAACAAATGATTTTTTTTCACATTAACAAGAAACTCCTGATGATGAAACTTCATTATTTCGTGGGAATTGGTGGTAAGAATATTTACGAACGTTTTTTAAGGGGGTGTCTATTATGCATTTTTTATGACTTGATAGTTTTAAAAGTCTCGTCGTTTTTCGTGCACGTATCAAATATTATTTGATGCTATATAAAAACCATTAATTAATTTAAACACAAAACGATAGATTATAGTGCATAGAGTATTAACTATTTTAAATTGAAATAGTTGTAGAGGTGACTTCTCTAACTTTCAAGCCGTTTTTTTGAATAAATATATTATCTCCTTTACGTGCACTTATCGTAAAAAAATTTTATTAAACAATTTTATTTTCTCCGATAATAATTGTTGAAAAAAAACACTATTTGTACCATAATTTTGTGATAAAAAGAAAGTAGTTCATATTTATTGACCTCTATCGATTTAGGGTTTTTTCTATGAATATATTATAAAAATCCTAAACCTCCTTCGATGTTCATGTCTGTCCTTCCTAAGGATTTATTGATATATAATATGGAAACTTATTACGGTGATAAAACGTTTTAATTATTTTTGACTTTTATTATTTAATCCGTTTGTCATAAAACCAGATTAAGGAAAATGTATTTCAGTAAAAACAAAAAAAATTGTAAATTTGTGATATTAGGTATGTGATGGTGTGATATTGAATAAGTTTTTTTCTAAATAAAATCCCAAAACCATTAGATACAAATTTATATAAATATTAAATATTATGATACACTATTTAAAATCTTTAAAGTCTATATAAAGAGTTTTTTTAATAAAATTATTTGCTCCATTCTCTTATTCGTCAAATTGAATAATAGATTATAATATTTTAAATTCGGAATCTATTTTAATGTTGAAAATAATTCGTGATCTGATTCAGTTAAAATATCGATTTTTTATAGAATTTTTTAAGTGATTTAATGATATAGTATGTATTATAATCATAAACGTATAATTAATTGGCATAATTGTATAGTTAAACAAGGGAATTTTTAAATTTTTCTTTTTTTTTCTCAAACAAGATTTTTCTTACACCAAATTATATGTAATTTTTAAATTATTGTTCACTTAGTTCCACTAACTTTGGTTTAACAAACCAATAAAAAAAAATTATTTTTTGCAATGCATTTGTACCGAATGATTATTTTATGACAAATAAGACTTTTTCTAATTATTTACGATTAAGGCGCTCGATGACAAAAATACGCTTTACATGAATAATGACATTGTAAGGTAGAATCAATCAAATTTGATATTATTTTTTTTTTAAGCTTATAGAGGGTAATATTCTACAGACCGCGTTGAACTCCGTTTAGTGTAAGTGGTGTTCTTCTTTCAGATATTAAAAAAACCCCATTATTCCTGTGAAGTCATTTTTTTTGATAAAATACAACCCCTCCCTCCCTTGTCATTGGGTAATTTATTAGTTGAAAAGTGTTGTAATTAAGGTGGCTAGAATTTTCAAATTTTATAGAATTGCGGACAATTCGGAAAATCGGTGGCGGGCCGGGCGTTGGTCGTTTCCGCCAAAAAACGTTCAATTTTCGTTTCCAGCAAAATGAAAAAGTTTGATTTTCGTTTCCACCACATCTATTTCTGCCAACCCGTCTAAATTATCATAGTTTGAAAATCATTTAGAGTTAACCAGGGGCCCCCAAAAACAAATTTAAATTTCGGATTAAAGTTTCAACAATTTGTATTTGAATTAAATTAAGTTGATTATATTTAAATTTGTTTTATATACATATATTATCTCCAACATTTCTGTAAATCATAATATTATATTTATTATTTTGAATAATTTTTCAATATCTTCTTTAAAAATGTCGTTCTTGAAATCGTTTTGTTTTTATATTTTTCTGTCGCGTTTGTTGTATTAATGAACAGTTTTTTTTTATATTATATTTTAAAAGTTATAGTTTTTTGCATATTTAAATTGCAACACTGTCAGTCTTGTAAAATATACTTTTTAAAAGTATGTTACAAAATAATACTCATTTTTAAAATTATTTGAAATACGTATTTGAATCCTCAATATACAACTTACTTAAAATACAAATTCCTGATTTCAAATTGTTTGTAAAATATTTTTAGTACCTTAAATCGACTGAACCGATTTTCATGTCTAACGTACATTTTATAGAGCATATTATATTATTATTTTACACAGTGTCTTTTAGTAGAACATTAAAATAATTAACTGTTTTATTGGTCGAAGATTAATAAAATTGAAGTGTTTGATTTTCGATTGACCAGTGTATTTCACAGTAAAAAAATATATAATATTCTGAATTTTTATGTTTATTGTATATGTTTAAAAATAAAAAATAAAATACATAAACTAAATGAAATAATATTATTAAAGTATTTAATATAGATGGGTACTCTGAGAAAGTATTTTTTTTAAAACCATTTACGATATTTATTTCATATTTGAACACTTAAAAAGTGTTTGAAAACGTTTACTCAAATGTTTTTACTCGAGTACTATACAATACTGACAACTGTAAATTTTATTGTATACACTGCGATTGTTTTAAACATTTGAAACTAAAAATTTTAAAAATGCATTAATTTGCGGATGTGATTATATTTATAGAATCGATCATTAAAATGTGCGTGAAAAGATTCACAATTATTTGTACTTACAGTGAAATTTGACCTTATTGTTGGGGCCGTTGGGGGTAAACATATACTATTTTCGGAGATATAACTGCTAGTTAAATATTCAAAATAATTACAATAATATGCTGACCCTTGCGGTATTTTATAGACATCAAATTTCCGGAAAAAGATTCTGAAACTTCTCGAGGATATCTAAAAATGTCCATCCCAATGTAATCCTTAAAACCACCCGTCTCCTTTATATTCTGTGTGCTAAGTCCTAACTCATGAATTTTGCGACACCACGTCTGAGTTAAACGGAAACGACAGTTAATACGGTAAGTCGAAAGCTCAACAGATAATATTAGCCGGTTAAGGTCGAATTGCACTTATTTAGTCGAATTTGATTTAAAAAAGGTATTTTAACAAAATGCTTATAAATTTTAAACCTAATTGTTGGCACTTTCCACAAATTATTTTTAACGTATTTTAATACGGGCCTGCAGTTTTATTTGTAATATTATGTCATAATTCACTTTCTTATAATTTTTACAAAAAATAATTTCTTTAAAAATATATAGTTTATAATATACATTATACAGACGTATAGCATATTACTTCATATACAATTTAAAAAGTATAAACCAATATGAATTAGTATGCCAATGAGCAAGGCTGGGCATTAACGAGTTAAAAGTTAAAATTAAGTTAAAACGTTAAGTTAATTAACTCGTTACTTTTTTTCAAATTAACTTTTAACTTAATAAGTTACTTTTTTGCAAGATAACGTGTTAACTTCAAGTCAATTTTATTTAAAAATATCTAAATTAAGTTAATTTTCGTCCGAAGAATAATTCAAATTTTTTGATGTATTTTTTGATGTATCATTTTAAAATTTAAATTTCTCCATTAATTTTCTTGAACGTAAAGAAAAACTATCTAATAAACTAAACTATGTGTCTGGAATTTTTTATTTTTGCAAATGAGCAAATTTTAACTTTACACTAAGTTAAGTTACTTTTTATCAAAGTTAACTTTTAACTTAACGAGTTAACGAAAAAAAATACAAGTAACTTTTAACTTAACTTAACTTTATTACTTAAAAATAATTTAACTTAATGAGTAAAAAAAATCGTTAACTTGCCCAGCCTTGCCAATGAGTACATTTTAAGCAGGTCGGGAAGTCAGCGCAGTTAAAATCTTTAAACTAAGTTGATTTTTTGAACCCTAACGCAGTTTGAACATTATTTGCTTTTTTTTTTTGAGTGCAGTTCGACCATTACCTAACCTAACCTAACCTAAACCAAGTGCAATTCAACTATTTAATTTGGGTAAAAATTGCAATTCGACTATCCCGACCTAACCACTACAGCAGAATGGTTACTATTAACTACTTGCTTGGTTTTTAAATATTAGATTAACATATTATCAATTGCATACCTAATAAGATTATCCAAAACCCCAAGTAGACTTTTTTTTTAATGTAGAAATAAGCTATGAGCATTTTAAAATCATTAAAAATTAAAAATTAAATTTTTAAACAAAACAACGTACTTATATAATAATATTATGTTAAACAAAATATTTAGATTTATGTATACATAATATTATGTTTATATTGTTCTCAGAATTCACATTATATTATCTTACTGACACATTTCTCGAAAGTTCTAAAAATCTGGCCTTCATCTTTGATTTTCTCCTGTTTATAAGAATGATTATGTACACAAGTATAGACTTTGATGTATGATAACTATTCCCATCTTAACACAATATAATAATGCGAATTACGGCATTGTCATACAATAAACCGATTACTTCTCACATAACATAATATTAACAAAACAAAACAAAACTTCCACACTTATAATATAATCACTTAATTTTTTATTTGATCTAAAGTAATCGCATCACGTGACCACCGTTGATGAACCCCTTCCCATATTCACTTATCCCTTATACGAGAATATCTCTGTTACGGCAAGGCTGAGCATTAACGAATTAAAAGTTAAAATTAAGTTAAAATGTTTAGTTAATTAACTCGTTGTTTAATTCAAGTTAATGTTTTTTCAAAAGTATCTAAATTAAGTTAATTTACGTCCAAAGAATAATACAAATTTTTTATAAGGTTTTTACTTTAATGTATCGTTTTAAATTTTGAAAAACTATCTAATAAACCATATTGTGTGTCTGGAATTTTTTATTTTTGCAAATTAGCAAATTTTAACTTTACACTAAGTTAAGTTATTTTTTTTTCAAAGTTAACTTTTATCTTAAAGAGTTAACGAAGAAAAAAATACAAAGTAACATTTAACTTAACTTAACTTTATTATTTTAAAATAACTAAACTTAGGTAACGAGTTAAAAAAATCGTTAACTTGCCAAGCCTTGTCTGTTAGTTCTAAAGTTACTGACAGTTTGACCTTACCCATTTTAACTATCTTGATTTTTTTATAGTCTCGCAGGCTTTGCGAATACAATAAAAAAAATCTGATGGAGTGTAGGGGGGGATCATCCAAGTTTAGCGCATCTGCACACTGATACCGACTGATTCTAGATTATTTAAATATGTTAAAGAAAAATCGGCAGATGAAAATTTGGACTCAAGCATATTATTAAAAAACATTTTTTTTTAAATAATTATTTTATAAACTTAAAAAAAAAATGTTTTTATATGCTTTAGTTCGAATTTTTATTCAAGCTACTATGTAGACAGTAAAAAAAATCAAACGTGTGAAAATGGTTCAAATACTGTCAGTAGCTGCTGGTCTATATTGTATACTTCGTATATGATAGTTTACCCTAGATTTATGTAAGTAGGTACTGATTATATATATTATTTATAGGTCACAAACACTATTTACCGTCAAATGACTTAAATTAATAATGCTCAATAGCAACTTGTTATGTATAGTATAATTTATTTTTTTTAACCTAGTTTTAAAATCTTATAATGTTTATCTATTGCAACAAATACTTAATATACATACATCAGTACTTAAGTGTGTTAAGTCTTCACGGAATATTTTAAATTTCTACAAACAATAAACTATTATCTATTTATAATGTTATAATAATAATATTATGTTTATCTCTTAATAGAGTAAGACACGTGATTTAGTGGCCCATTGAGTAATTCATATAGGTAGTATACTCGATATTGTATTATATTATTATGTTTTATATACGTTTCAAGCTTTTTCAATATTTATTTTTTGCGAAATACTTTGCACACGTAAACAGATTGGTATAGGTAACGAATGATTCGTTTACAAATTATCGTGCTTACAAGTTGTACCTAAGACTAAATTTGTTTTGGTTTTTGTTTTTAAGTAGGTTTATAACAATATCATATCTTGTGAATTAATGTGTAGAAATATAAGTAGGTAGATAATATCTAAGTCATACATAAAAGTAAACAAAAAAAACAACATAAGACATGAAGTAGGAGGAAAATATAATTAGTAAAAACAAATAATATACAAAGGACTAAAGGCAATGTTTGTAAAAAGCGGGAATTATTTCTAAACGATTTCATTATAATCAAGGTTACAAATTTAAAGGAAGGATAACTTGAACATATACGACTTTTTAAAATTATCTAGCCATCAGTGTACCGTAGTCAGATGTGGTCTGTGATTAACCGAGATGGTATCCCACAAGAAAATAGTTCAATTAAAGATGAATTTTAAGACAGATTTTTGCGACTCATATTTGAGTTTATATTTTTATCATAGATAACCTGACCTGACCTAACCTAACCTTCTATTGGAACGTTCTTATATATTTTGGCTGAGGCACGATTGATCATAAAACACTTTTT
The DNA here is from genome assembly GCA_008086715.1 of Sitobion miscanthi. NCBI lineage: Eukaryota > Metazoa > Arthropoda > Insecta > Hemiptera > Aphididae > Sitobion > Sitobion miscanthi. Next base: position 26,691,700 of record CM017797.1, read on the forward strand.
TTACGACACGATTGAGCCAAATTATCGGCGTATCAAAGGAAATCGGAATACAAAACAAAACCTACACAATTGAGCATAAAAAACTCTGCAACGTTGCCAATTTCCATTTTAAGCAATATTATACAAAAATATTTATTCAAACAATTATAATAATTCAAAATATAACATATCAAAAATACAACAAGATTTCATAAATCTGTTTGATAATATTAATAATAAAATCAAAACATGCTACGAATTCAAAAAAAAAATACTGCATGGTTTATAAGTCAAGACTACTATATAGAGTATGGGTGATCGAACACTGAAATTATTTCTATAATAATTTTGGAACTGTATCTTAATTTATTATCTTATATTTTCCCCCAATTTTAAATGTTTAAAACGTCGGAACTTTATTGCTCCGGAACAAATTTATTAATCGATAACATTGTCGTCAAAGCTGTGCTCAGCTCACGGCTCGCGTCTGGTATCATAATAATTAGTGTAATAATACGTGAAAATAATAAATTACAAAATTTTGGCCATGTGAATGTGGCAAAATCGCATAAAATATTCTCTGCTCAATCGTGTTGCTAAAAAGATATATGCTCAATTGTTTTATACTTAATCGTGCTTTACCGTATATTTTCACCATTTACCGTGGCATCACTTCTCAACCAAAGAATGTGGTGGATTTAATTGTATTCGTCTTAAATCATAATAGTAAGTATTATAATTTTATATTACATACTGCGCAGTATAAATCGAAAAGGTATATATTTTTTGAACACAATTTTGAAATAAATAATCACTTAGGTGTCTAAGGTTTTATGAATAACATTTAAATAATATATAATACAATATATAACAGCAATCGTAATATTTAATGGTTTGAATAAAACGGGTGGAAGCCTAATTAAACAGATAAATATTATGTCATAACACAACAGGTTAGTATATAAATTATAAGTATAAATAGAGCAATTATACTGCTGTGAACTAAAAATAAAACAACAAGTTGATTAGTAATAAAATATAATATAAGTACTTAGTGATAAATGGACAATTTAATTATATTATATACAATAATATATTATTTATATCACTCAATAGTTATTTATTTACTATAATACGATTTGATGTGAACCGTAATAAATATTACTAAATATAAATATTTTATTTATTATAGTGGACATATTGCTGGAGAGACACGAACAGTCATCGCGAAGTCAAATTCGTATTTGTTTGAATATTTTTATTTGATAATACAGGGAAAAAATTTAAAATTAATAACGACTGGTTATTTGTGGTATCGATAAAGATTACACAAGTAATCTTTTGTGTTTAGCCGCTAAACACTCGTAATCTTCGCCAGGGTACTTAATCGTTTTTGCCACCACGACGTCAGTAAATTAATTTTTTTCAATTTCCATAAGAGGGAGTGCGAGATTTTTGAAAGGATGTACTTAACTGAAAGACTTAAATTTAAAATAAATTTATCGTAATAATTGTACTTTCAAACGTTATACAATTTTAATGTTTATCGTTATTGTACTTTCAAAGGGTATTTGATTTTTTTCCGTTTATCGTTTTTATATTTTTAAACGTTTTTTTTAAATTTTTTGTTTTCTGTTTAACGTTTAATTTTTTTTTCATAAACTATGGGTATTGTTATTTTTGGTATAGATAGGTAATTATATAACCACACTTTGACGTAAAAAAACTATCAAATTAGTAGAATTTGTTGTCCAGGATAGGTTATTTTCAATTATCCTAGGGTTTTTAGTAAGTCTGCATGGGGGCCAAGTAATGTGAAAACAGTCCGGCCCCCATGTAGTGATGCAACAACAATAAAAAAAAAGAAAGGGTTTTTAGTAAGTATCTATAGCTATAAATGGCAAGTGATAGCGTTAGTCTAGGTGTCAAATATTGCTTGAATATTATGGCATGGATGAAAGACGAAATAATAGATTTTATTAAAAAAATAAATATTTATCACAATAATACAACTTGAAATGGTATAATAATGGTAATGTTATTTATTACAAGTATTTAGTAGGTAGATAGGTCGTATGTACATTGTATACCAAACCACACGTTTGCAGTTTTGTATCTTATTGAAATTTGAATTACAGAAATAAACTAATATTATATTAAATTCGATATTTATAAATCAAACAAGGATAAAGTATATTTTCAAAAATAAAAATCACTGCCAACATAAGTTTGCCAACATTGGATTGTTCATAGTTAATAAGACACTTATACGATTCATAAGTATATAGATTACAAGATTTAAAACAATAGTAATGTTAAGTTCAACGTAAAAAAAAGCACAAACGTAATTTCAAATAAAGTTATTTGGAATTTTTTTATGTTACGTTTATTGTTTATTTTTAATCATGAATTACGATGAATGATATTAAATTATTTTCGTTTACTGATCTGTAAGTAAATAAAATATTATAGCAATTAAAAACGATAAACTGATATAGGTAATAACCTTCAACAATGATACTTATGTTTTATCAGATTTCCTAGAATGCCGTTTACAACCAATTTTTTTCATTCCCTCCAATTCTATGCCGTTTACGTCCAAATCATAAAACATCGATTTTGAAAAAAAGCCGCTTACACCCTTTTACTTCTAACTACCTATCGAATATAATATTATTAAGATAGTTTTGTTTGGAATTTTCAGGTTATGCGCCAGTTATCCCATTCATGTCGACGATAGCAAAACAACGTGGCTATTCGTCGTTCATCGTCGGTCTCGCTTTCGCCGTGATGCCCATTCCGGGGATATTGGCCAAAGTTATTTTCGGATCGCTTACGGACAAGTACAATTGTCGCCGGTTGGTATTTGTTTTAAGTGCAATTTTAACGTCATTATTGGTGTTTATAATGTTGTTAATACCTAACACGAATACCAATGAAGAAATGGACGACTCGGATGCGATTAGGTCACCGCTGTTTTGGTTATTTTGGACCACAGCCACGTTGTTCGCGACCACGGCTACGGTGAAGAATGTTTTGGAGGATACGATTTGTATGAATCTATTAGGTAAACGCATTTGTTTAGATGGATAATATTAACAAATCTATTCATCTCGACATTGCATAATATTTTAAAACAACACGTCAACATATTATAATAATTAGTGATCACTTGTTACTAGTTAAGATATGAGCAGAAGTACCGTGTTACAATATCCATGTTGGATACCTAGGAAGGGACGGAGTGTCTCCAAAACCGTTACCGGGCAAAACGAATTTTCAGGCCACTTTTCCATATGACCTTTACTAATTATTCACATCGACGCGATTTAAATGTTTGTTTTGAAAGTGTTTTAAATTTTTTTTTTGTTATGATTATAACGTTATATTTGACAAAAAACGATTGAAATTTGTAAACGTAATTATAACGGAAAGTGATAATCAAAAATAATTAAATATCATATAACAAAACATACAACTAAATTATATATCATTAAACAAAACATAACGCAAAAAGCAAAACGTAATTTATTGAATATCATTGAACGAAAAATAACGCAAAACGAAATATTTTAAAGTCTATTTATTTAAAAAGTCTATTGGTTTCGTAGGAACATTTATTTCATGTAAACAATCTAAGAATTTATTATAATATTATATTCCATATCCGGGCCATTACCTACCCGCATTAGTTATTATTTTAAATTTAATAGGTTAAAATTAACACTATTTTAAATAACGATAAACACAAAAGTTGAATAACGTTTTAATTGTAAATAACTTAAAACTGAATTTTTTTTCTCAAATGCAAGCTGAGGTCAGGTCTTGATAGGCCATTCACGAGCATTTAGAGAAAATCTCAAAAGGCCTCTAATATTTTGGTCTAGTAGGAGGAAATGGCCGCAATGCCACATTACGATTTTTATGACAGCTTTATAATAATAGGTACACTCTCAAAAAATGTGATACGGTCATTACAATTGGTTAATATTAAAATTTGTACAATAATAATATAGGTCACTATAGAAACTTATGGATGATAGAAAAATATTTCTCAAAGGGTTAAACGTTTAACAAATATTAATTACTAAAACAATTACAATAAAAATGTACTTAAAAAATTACTTAACATATCAAAATTATTTTATCCCTTAAGCAAATGTTTGTGATACATTCTATAAAAACTCTATTGTTAAATGGTTGTCAAGTGAACTCTAATTTTAAGCTGAATGTTTTAATTAATTTTTTTTTACGTTTGTATTACATTTACAGCCTAATTATACTAAAAAAAATAAAAGCATTCATACAATAATAATTTAATAGTTTAAAATAAAAGTTCATTAATAGAATTTTTATTTATAAGATAACCAGATTTTTTGTTTTTATTAGAGAAAATATTATTTTTAAGATATAATAATAAGGCATTGCATTAAAATTTGATGGACCTAAATAGTCCAAAAAATGTTTTGGCCGTGTGGCCGAAAGAATCAAAACTTTATACAAATTATTACCAACCAATATTTTATTATTCATCATAGCTCTGTACTTCATTTTTTGCAATAAATATCGGTGTTTGTATGCCTAGTAGATAGGTTCAAAAATAGATAGCAAAATAGATCCAAAATATTAAAATAATTATAGTATCAAGTCTGAAAAATATAACATAAATGTTGAAATCTTTACGGTAATTCATTTTATAATTTACGATTAATAAAAAAACAAAATTGATTGGTCAAAAACCATTTTCCTTAAGTAATTCCCATTTTTTTTTATTTTTTGAATTATTAAAAAGTCACTAAGGACCTACCAGATAAAACGTGTCATCGAAAACCGTCTCAATGTTGAATATTAAAGCAAATTGTAAAACTTGATGAGAAATACGATCTCATGAAAATACATACCTAATAATTTTACAACAAATACGTTTCTCGTTTTGCTCAGAATCTAATATTGTGCAACTATTTATGTTTTGTGTTAAGGTGAAAACAAACATCAATATGGTGGACAGAGGTTGTGGGGATCCATTGGTTATAGTTTGTTAGCCATCGCTTCTGGTGTAGTTGTAGACTGGTATAGCAAAGAACAAGAGTTCAAAAATTATACACCTTGTTTTGTAATTGCATTGATGTGTTTCATTTTGGATATATTTGTGGTGTCGAACATTGAGGCAAATTAATTCAAATTAAATTTTCTTCTAACAAACTGATTTTCATGTATTCTCATGCATAGTTTTAGTTTACAGGTTGTACAAGAAAGTTCGTACACCAATAAGGTGTCATCAGATGTCAAAAAATTGCTAACTGAATTCAAAATTTTAGCCTTCATCGTTTGGGTTGTGTTGTTTGGATTTTTTGTTTCGTTCTTATGGAACTTTTTATTCTGGTAAGCAAAAAATCTATATTTTTTATTATAATAATTATTAATTTAATAATAGTGATTAAAAAAAACCGTACATTCGGGTAATCCCATTTCGATATTTTAAAAATACTCGTGTAGCAGGTTATAGCTTACTATTGTGAATGTAAGTGGATTTTTAATAAATGTTATTAGGTATGGTTTTTATTAGATTAAAATATTAAATAAAAATAGATAAATCTATTGTTTATTAACATTTTTTTCTGATTAAAACTTCAAAAGTTGATATCCAAAATTACCCAACAAAACGAGGGTCATTACTTTTTAGTATATTGGATAGGAGCTGTATTAGGTAATCACTAACCTAATTGTAAATATATTTAGAATCGTGGTTCCAAATCAGCCAATGATTGAGATGTATCTCTTCCCTTAAGATTACACCTCGGATACTATGACATAAAATATAACAACATATTATTCTATTTATTTATATACAAACTTCGGTAGGTAGCCAATCATAATCTCACCCATTCGATAATCATATTAAATACTACGTTTGTGTACATAATCATTAATCGCTTAACCTTTAATTGACATGCTTAACATCATAGGTACCTATATATGTATTATGTCAGAACCGTGGTTTTGTATCCGCATACTACCTACACAGTTTGAAAATTTACTTTACAAAAAACGTTTTTTTACTTATCAAAAATGTATTTTACGTTATTTTACATATATATGGAATTTTATTTTATTAGGAACTACAATATTATGATAGTAACATTTTAAGTATTTAATGCATAACAATAAAATTAAATGTTTACAATTATTATTAATATAAAATAAACCAAATATAATATGTAAAGTGAACAATGATCCATTCCATTTTTTTTAAGATTTTCTTAGCGTACCACGTGTGAGCTCTCTGAGTACCACTAGTGGTACGCGTACCACCAGTTGTAACACTGTGTTATAATTTTAAATACCACTAACAACTATAACAATGAACGGCAGTGCCTTACACATTATGCAATAGGTACCTGGAAGACTTATCGACTTTTTATCATCCTGAAACAAAATCTTGGATGAAGACGCTTCAAGGACTAGCTATACTAATTCAATGTTTCGGTGGCGAAGTGCCTTCGTTCTTTCTATCGGGTAAGACCATCTGGACCTAACCAAGCCTGGATTAAGGATCAATCCGGACACCATACTTTTATTTTTAACTTTGAGAAAATGTATCACTAATTTTTTACTACTGTATAATATAGTTGTACAATTGTATAATTTTGTACTGTATATTAACACGTATACGACCATCGATAATGAAGACTACTTATCATCTATGCGTACGATGTAGTTTACAGCTCCCATTGACTTCATCATATTGTTATCAGTTATTAGAATATCAATTGAGATATCTAGAGCGCGGATTTTTATGCATTTGCATATTTATTCTGGTCGATCATATGATATGCTAAAAGAACACACAATTTCTTTCATGACAATGGAATATGCAAAAAATGAAACTTTTTTGTTAATTTTTTGCATATTCCGACATTTCCCATTTTTTCTATTTTAAGAGCTTATTTTACAATTTTAAGTGCATATTTCGATGTTTTTTCGTTTTTTTTATAAATGTTTGAAATATATAGTATATACTATTGAAGTCACATAAGAAATATTATATATTTATAGTTTAGATTAATATTAAAATAAATTTATAGGTATACTATACTTGTAGGTATAACCAGTTTTCCCAAAAATTACCTTAGATCAATAATCGGTGAAATAAAATACGCATACCAAGATGAGAATATCGATTACGATTTACGACCATTGGCCATAATTTCCGTAATTATTTGCTTTCCGTAGTAATTCACATTTTTATTACCTAATATATTGTTTTAATTAAATATTTAAATGTTCAAAAAATACCTATATTTTTTTATTTTTCATGCATATTTCAACATTTTAATGCATACCTATATATTTTATGTACATTTAAGATTTTTTAGTTCATATTTTGTTGGTTTTTAACGCATGTAATATATCCGAGCTCTAGTGATATCAAATCAAGAACATTTTTATTTTATAATAAAATACTAAAATAATTTTATTTTTTTTTTGAAAACTGTTTTGAACGCATTAAAAAATATATATTTTGGTGATAAACCGTCCCCCTTGCCATCCTTAATACGGGCTTGGATGGATCAATCGCGTAAAACAGTTTTGAAACTATTGAATTTTATACAAATACTAATGAATGATATAATATTATGTTTTCTTTTTCTGCAGGTTATATACTGGAACGCGTAGGTCACATGAACGTGTTTTCCATAATGTTCTTTGTGTACGCGTTGATATTTTTCCTATTATCAATCATCGAAAACCCCGTTTACGTTTTACCAGTCGAGATACTCAGTGGCGTAGCGTTTGCGCTCTTTTACTCTGGAGCCATTTCGTATGCGCATCTTTCAACTCCTGCCGGTGCCGAAGGAACATTTCAAGGAGTCGTCGGGACAGCTTTGACGGGAATAGGTTGGTCCTACGACTTCCATTTTAATATTTTATCAACTACATCAGATGCGAGCTTGGGCATAAACGAGTTAAAAAGTTGAAGTTAAGTTAAAAGTTAAGTTAATTTTAACTTTTTAACTTAACTTTTAAACATTTATTTTTCATTAACTTAACTTATTTTTATTGATATAATCTTAACAAATAAACTTAATAATTTTTAATTAAATCCAAGCTACGATAATTTATAAATAATTCAATAAATAATACAATTATTATTGATGATAAATGTTGCATACTTTTTATTATTTTAAACCATAATATTACTGGCTATTAAAAAATGTAAAAAACAAATAAATAACTTAAATTAAATTAATAAGTTAATTGTAAGTTTCTATATAACTATTAACTTGAATGAGTCAAGAAAAAAATAGGATAACTATTAACTATAAACTTTTTAAAATATTTTCTATCAACTTAACTTAACTCAATCAAAAATTATCATTAACTTGCCCAGACTTGATCAGAGGTATTGAAACTATGCTTCAGGGGCGTCGCGAAAGTTGGCGAAGGGAGCCGCGTTAAAGCACCGAAAATCAAAATTAATGTAGGTCATGTATAATCGATAAAGCGATTATGGAGACGACGATGAAACTCATTACGCGACTATTTGACGTTTTCTTTATAACACTAAGTCACTGTTATTATCACCCATATTGGCCATAATATATTGTTTCAATTTTCCCATAATATAATCTGAGAGCTGTTAAAATATTGTTAACACACAAATAAGCCACGGGATAAAAAAGTTTGAACACCTCTGAACTATATAATGATCATCATGTATTATGTGTACGACCGTTTGGTTATTGTATCGAAACGAAATCGTTTTGTTTTAGGAACGCCCGTTGGAAGCCTTGTTGGTGGCTACATGTTCCAAATTATCGGAAGCATTTCATCATTCAAATTATTAAGTGTGCTTGTGCTAATCACGTGTATTGTACAAATCATTGTTAATCAGATGATAAATCGTTTTTCGAAAAATAAAAATATCAAAACAACTTCTCGCAGAGATCAACCAAATGTTAGCGTTGATCTTACGTTATAGTTTATTATAGTTTATAATTATATGTTTATAGTGCTTAGCTACTAAAATGTTTGAACAAAGCCAATTTTTTATATATTTTTTACTTTTCATGCACCTGTTGAATGTTTATTTACTGAAATGTATTTTGTATATTGTATTATAAGAAAAAAAAAATTAATAAAATGAAAGTTGGATGTACGGAATAACAACAATTTTTAAAAATAGGTACAATGTGCATAACATATTATTTTATACTGATATTATTTTGCCTGTGTATTTTATATACACAAGCTGAGTGATGTAAAATTTAAATATTTTTGTACAATGATAAAATATAAATTAACAACTAACAAGGAAATATAATAATTAATAACTATAGATTACAAATACAAAATGTGTAGTATTTTTTAGACATTATCACATTGACACAAGTATCTAATCATATTCGATTCTAAGTGTAGGTATAGTAATGCAGATGTTCGGTTGTAAAATTACTGAGTTGATAATTTGATAATTTATAAAATTGCACATTTTTATTCTAGAAAATACGATTTAATGTCAGTCGCCTACTCATATTATTCGGAAAACAAACAAAATATTTATCGTGAAATCAAATGAATTTATAGCCAGGCTATAGAAAACTAATTATTAAAGTATTTGTTCCAATTTCCTCTAGCCTGCAGTCGATTGTTCATGATCATTAATAAACATAAGAAACAATACATCGTAGAGTAAGGAACAACTGTATTTACATAATGAAGACTTCAGTATATTTTGTTGTGCGAATAAACCTAAATAAACGTTAACAGATTATATTGATATCTACAGGTTGCTATTTCCGAACAATGCAGAATGACTCTAGAATCATTAAATCCAATAAATATTAATAATATGGGATTAATTTTAAGCTTATCCTAAGAACAATAACCTACATTTTGTTATCATTATTATTATGTTTTATGAACTCAAGGATGGGAATATTTTATTTAAAATTATTATGCACTTATTTATAAAAATGCATTAGAGTGCATCATAAAATCGAATAAATAAAAAAAATGCATTATGCGAATTAAAAATGCAATCAAATGTGCATCCACTTGATATTGTTTACATTAATTATATTATTAATTTCCACTGATTTCATTACCTACCTACCTTTTATACCATGTTTAAGTATGAATAGGGACCAACGTATTCTGCAGAGTATAAACTTATATTTTAAGGAATTTTTAATTGCATTCGAAAGAGAGCCGTGATGATGAACACATATTATTTATAAAAAGTGCCATAAATATATTTAGTTATAAAAATGTTTTAATTGTGATTAATAATTCAATTAAGTTTAAATTACACATTTTAAAGATGTTCAATTTAAATGTGAACAAAAAATTTATACCAATAAAATTGAATTATTTCCTTCACTTAGGATGTAAGTACCCACGCATATTGATTTAATTAGAAATATTTTTATTTTTAAAGCAATGACAACATTTAAAAAATAAATAACTGGAAAAGTTGCTTAGATGCAGTAGATTGTATTTTGTCATTGATACAGTGACCTACACAGTAAACTGTAAGTTATGTGTTAAATTTGAATTCAATAATAAATCATTTTAAATGAAAAACAATTTTTTTTGTGTGTGTGTGAATAGGTTTGTGGTATAATAATAGCTAAAAATTTAAGTAAATATTTTGAAAATTTTATCGTGTTTAATAAATATTAAATAATAATATATGTACCTATATAAGCGAATAGTTTTGTTTTAAGTTCTTGAGAATAGTTACTGAATTTTAACAACATTTCTACAATCGTTATTTTTCGTTTAATTATTGAATTTTGTAAAATTTTGTTGCCTTTAAAAATAATTGTTTATAGGTATTTTTGAGATTTTCAGGTTTTTGTAAGAATAACTTATGAGACGTTTTGGGCGTTATATTTAATCTTCAAGCTTTAGCTATTAATATTCAAAATTTTATAAAATTTCACTTACAAAATAAATTGCTAAATTTTGAGATTTTTACAAATTCTGTCAGTCTGAACTCAAATGCGTATAAAAAAATGTCCTTACAATATTTTTAATGTCCACGTGTAGGTAAAACTAATTAACTTGTTTGAATTTTCTAGATTTTTGACTGATTATAAACATAAAAAAAAATAATTCATTTTAAAATACCAATTAATGCTCAAAATCACTATTATAGACAGCTTAAAATTATGTTTTTAAGTAATTATGAATGTGTCAAATTTTTTTACGGTATATATATTTTTTAATAATAACAAAAAGTCATAAATGGTTTAAGTATCAATCGTTATTATAAGTTTCAATATTCAATGTCGTCAAAATCGAAGTTTTAAATTTAATAATTGTTGATATAATATATGAAAATTAAAAATTAACATGCCCCTAAATTTTAAAAATGCATTAGTAAAGTAATAGTTTTAGATTAAAAATAAAAATAATCCTGAACTCAGAAGTTTAACATATACAAATAATATTTTCAAGAATTTAAAATACATCTAAAAATCAAAAAGTTGCTTCTACAGTCTGAAACAATAATTCTTTAATCAAAAATTAGTTAACAAGATTGCCAATTTTTCGATAACAAAACTTTTATGGTTTTCCAATTTTTTTTTTATCGTGGTATTGTAAAATTTATTTTTGTTAACTAGGCATTAAATAGTTAAAAAGTTAAAGTTAAATTAAAAAAATGTTTTTGTTTAGTTAGGTAGTTAATTTTTTAGTCAACCTATGGACTTAAGTAGTTTAATTTAGATGGTTTAAATAACTTTGCTTTTCTCAGTTGATTCAAAAATAGTCCATCAAGTAAAAAATGTTTTGAAATTTTTTTTTGATGGTTATTTTTACATAAATTGTAAATATTAACATTGGAATAAAAATAATGATACAAATATTTCTGTTATTTTTCTTGATAAAATAATTTTGTTTACAGGTATATTTTAGTGGATTAGAATATAGACATAGTATTATTTTGTTATTATTTTTTTTTTTTTTGGTTAGGGGAGAAATTGTAAGTTTGTATACACGTGCTATTTTGGTTTGGCAGATTTTTTATTGGGTACCCGTAGGTATCTGCCATGCCCGCGGAGGGGGGATGAAGGCACTTCTCTCCGAACACGGTGGACTTGCCCGAAGAAAAATGCCACCCGCGGCCGATGATCTTAAATTGCTATTTGATGTAGGAAAAAAATTAATATTTATTAAATAATTAATTGAGATGTGTAGGGGCATAGGGCGTATAGCTTAAACATTTAATTATCACGCAAAGTAAAATAAACTTAGGTTTACACATGGGTTGTAAATTAAAATGCAATACTAAAAATTTTTAATTTTAAATTGCATATTGATTATGTGACAGCATTTAAAAGAAAAAATTTTTATGTAGTATTTAAAAACAGTAGAAATTTATTTGATATACAAAACCTACGTGTAATATACCTCTTTTTGTACAAACAGTTACTTTTGGTATTGAAATACACAACTTACCGGTTAAATTTTTGATTTGTCAACTGTTGTCTTTCAACTTATCGATCTTATGTTCCCTTAACTTAATTGAACTTAAGTTAATTATTTTCATAAATTGTCCTGCTTTTGCGTTGAATAATTTAAAGTTTTCTCTATAGGTAGCATATACACAAAAAAATAACGTAACGTTGGATATTGGATCATTACTAGAAATCGAAAAATTGGTAATATCGTGTAGCTATTATCGGAAATGTATTCATAATACACATGTACTTACTCGATAGGTAATAATGTATTTTCGAAAAACAAACAAGTGGGTAACTGAGACAAAAAATTTTAGGAAAACAATTTCGTCATGATCCGGGAGACGACGAGCAGAATACACAGCGTACCTACGAGGTGTGTTACCCTGGCACCCCAAGGTCAAAATTTCAACTTCAAAATTAATTGGTATTATGTTATATTTTATGTAACAATTTGTAACCACAAAAAAAAATGTTGTAACCAAACCGGTGCCCCGGAAAACCGAGATCCAAATTCCGGGTGCCAGGGTAACGTTACTCCAGCACCCGAAACATTAAATATTTAAAATTATTGATTTATTTTCTAAAAAATTTGAAAGTATCTATAAATACTTTTTAAAGTATGTATTTGTATTTGTACTCGAATACTTTATTTTTGCGGAATAATCAAATACGTATTTTAAACACTTTTCAAAATAAGTAACTGTATCTGTTCTTGAATACCGTTAACAATTTATAATTACATAATTATGAGATTTTATTAAAATACTTCGAAATAATATTTATACATTTTTTTCGTTTTTCAAATCAAATTATTCATTTTCGTATTCAATTAAAACCTTTCTTGGAATTGCATGAATCCTAAACAGTGTTTGAATAATAATTATGTTTACAAATGTTCGTATGAATACTAGTTAGAACACTATTATTGTTCATTCGTCTAGATTAACACTACGAGTATAATAGGACAACAATTATTTTGTTAGATATTGTGCGTAAAACACGCGTTCAGTTATCTCAATATGACGGATGTGATAAAGCACTTTTACATTTTATGTAAGTGGGTATGCTTATGAATGGTATTATTATTCCATACACGCGTAGGTACAGGTGTGTTACCCTGGCACCCCAAGGTTAAAATTTCAACTTCAAAATCAATTTGCATTATGTTATATTTTATGTAACAATTTGTAACCACAAAAAAAAAATTTGTAACCAACCCGGTGCCCCGGAAAACCGAGATCCAAATTCCGGGTGCCAGGGTAACGTTACTCCAGCACCCGAAACATTAAATATTTAAAATTTCGACTTGAAAACCGATTGATAAAAATTGATAATTATATAAATATAGGTAGGTACTTACCTTACACAATACACACTTTGGTTTAAAGAAATATATTGAATAAAATTACGAAGTATAATAATTCAAAACAATCAAAAAACGATTTTAATGTAGATTAAATGTTAATGTACGTTTAATCCAGCTGGATATTTGAATTAAATAACTTTGTAACACTTAACATCCTCGATCCACCATTCACGGTGGTGAAACTGATTATGGAAGTAGGAATCAGATCGTAACTATTATTTATGACACAACAAATTTTCGTTCACTAGTTTCAGTAACGTGCTGTTAGTTTTGGTATTAGAGTGATTTGATCTATTTTACATTTTTTAGATAATAACATTATCTGTGCATAAGCGTTTGCTTTTATTCGATATTTTAATTTTCAAGCGAGATATGAGCATTTTTATTTTTTGATATTTCATATAATTATATCTTGCTTGAAAATGAAAATTTCAAAAAATAGGTAACGCTTAAGCACAGAAAATGTTCTATCTAAAAGTTTTATTTTAGGTCAATTCACTCTAGTATCAAAACTAACAGCACACTATTGAAACTACTGAACGACAATTTGCTATGTCACGCGTGTGCAAGACAGAGACAACCAATGTATGGGTAGCGTTAGTGTCCTCTTAAATAATCATTTATTTAATGTCACTACACTACAACATATTTTTACTATACATACACAAAAGAGTTCCTCGTTATAAAACGAATAGAATACGATATAACATATTATTGATCAATATAGCTTGGTCACATAGTATACGATCAAGCTATCTTATATTTTCAAATGTAATATCTACTCATATTATCATTATGCAATTAGTATACCATTCATACCTATTTATTGTATTAAATATTAATAAGTTTGAAAGATGATAAATTCAGATTCCCAAAGTCATCATAATGACCAAAACATTTATTTTTATACAAAATAGAATTTATTACTGTTTTGTTGTTTATTTTTATAATTGTATACCTACTTATTAGTTATTTATAAATGTAAATATATAAGCAATTAATAGCTACTTCCATAATCAGTTTCACCACCGTGAATGGTGGATCGAGGATGTTAAGTGTTACAAAGTTATTTAATTCAAATATCCAGCTGGATTAAACGTACATTAACATTTAATCTACATTAAAATCGTTTTTTGATTGTTTTGAATTATTATACTTCGTAATTTTATTCAATATATTTCTTTAAACCAAAGTGTGTATTGTGTAAGGTAAGTACCTACCTATATTTATATAATTATCAATTTTTATCAATCGGTTTTCAAGTCGAAATTTTAAATATTTAATGTTTCGGGTGCTGGAGTAACGTTACCCTGGCACCCGGAATTTGGATCTCGGTTTTCCGGGGCACCGGGTTGGTTACAAATTTTTTTTTTGTGGTTACAAATTGTTACATAAAATATAACATAATGCAAATTGATTTTGAAGTTGTAATTTTAACCTTGGGGTGCCAGGGTAACACACCTGTACCTACGCGTGTATGGAATAATAATACCATTCATAAGCATACCCACTTACATAAAATGTAAAAGTGCTTTATCACATCCGTCATATTGAGATAACTGAACGCGTGTTTTACGCACAATATCTAACAAAATAATTGTTGTCCTATTATACTCGTAGTGTTAATCTAGACGAATGAACAATAATAGTGTTCTAACTAGTATTCATACGAACATTTGTAAACATAATTATTATTCAAACACTGTTTAGGATTCATGCAATTCCAAGAAAGGTTTTAATTGAATACGAAAATGAACAATTTGATTTGAAAAACGAAAAAAATCTTAACCAAAAAAAAAAAAAAATAATAACAAAAAATTAAATATCAACATTTTATACTGCATATTTTCGAATATTTTAACAAAAAAAAACATACAAATATACAAGGCTGGGCAAGTTAATAATTTTTTTTAACTCAGTTAAGTTAATTTAAGATGCATCAATAACAAAAAGTTAATTTAACTATAGGTTAACTCAGTTAAGTTAAAAGTGAATACACACTTTTTGTTTACTTTT
Organism: Sitobion miscanthi; assembly: GCA_008086715.1. Lineage (NCBI taxonomy): Eukaryota > Metazoa > Arthropoda > Insecta > Hemiptera > Aphididae > Sitobion > Sitobion miscanthi. The sequence goes on from CM017797.1 coordinate 26,707,534, forward strand.
TATTAAGTTAACAAAAAGTTAATTTGTTTGTACAAGGTTAGCGTATTTAATTTTTTTCCAATTCAAAACTAAATTATAGTCTATAGTGTTTATAATTTATACAGTATTTCCATATAAGTTAGAACCGAATAATATAAATTTTTAACTTTAAACAATTCACGGTAAATATTTTTTGACATGAAAACAAAATAGACTTAATTAGTAAAATATAATAAATTTAAAAACAAAATAAATTAACTTAACTCGCTTTTTAAAATGAAAAATTAATTCGTTAATTTCACGTTAATTTGTTGGTTAAAAAAGCGTGAGAATTTAATGCAAGTCTCCTGATATATTGTTCAATAACTGTAGTTCAAATTTTGACAAAATTTATCAAATTTAAAATTTAATAATTATTTTGTGGTTAAAAATGTATAATATGTTCAACTTTTATAGTTAAAGATTGAAAATTTAAAACAAGGCTCCACGTAAATAGGGTATGTATAAATTACTTTATTCACAATAATATCATCAAATATACTTGGTTATATCATAGGCTGACTGACCGTTTTCGCTCAGAATTGTTTTTCTTATACAATGATATTATATTATTGAATTCAAATTTAACACCATCCATTACAGTGACTCATTTGTAATCTACTGTACAGCAGAGCGACATCCACTTACCCACCTTTTTTTCTTGCATATTTTGACTTTTTTTAGTGCATGTTTATAGTGCTTATTTTACAGTTTAAAAAAACGTATAAATCCGGTCTTTACTCATAAAGTAATATTATAATAATTATTAATGATGTATTATTTCATATTTGTATCTACCTACCTACACTTAAATAATAATGACGAAAAAACATAATTTTCTGCGTGTCATTTTTTTAGTTAATTGAATGTTTTCATTTCGCACAGGTCTAGGTCCTATAATTGGATTTTTACCTACGATAGCGAAACAATTGGGGTACTCAATAACCACATACGGTGTCGTTATGACTGTTATGTCGATGATATCGATGATAATGGCACCTCTAGCCGGTTTAATCGTCGACAGGTTCCGCGTGAAAAAAACGCTATTTTTTACGATGACACTATTGCTGGGCGTGGTTTCATTTTTCTTCATGTTTGTACCAAAAGTGCCTTTGGAGATGGGCTTGGAAATGAAATGCGAATCTGAAATTATTATGATCGTTCGTGCCGATACCTCTCAACAAAATACGTCGATTTTTAATGACGAGAACAATGACGAATTGATCACATGCAAGGTGAGACTAAACAATACGATGAAAAATATTAAAATGTGTATATGGGCTTGGAACGGTTTTGTTTGAACAAGTGTTGAATAATGATCGTACGTTTCTGCAGTCGTTTAAAATTTGTGTCAGTGTGTCAAAATTAAAAATCTGTACTGGGCGTCTCACGAATATTAACTAAAATTAAAATCAAAACGGTAAATCGTTGAGGAATTATTACTGATTTTTTCGAGCTTAAAATGTTTTAACGGTATTATCAACTAATATTATTATTAGGGCTAGGAACTTTTAGGAGTTTGCATTTTTTTAAATAATCATTAAAAACATAGCTAAGTAGTATAAAAATTTGTTTCATAACTATGCAAGATTATATTTAAAATTTATAGTTGCATATTTTGCATATTTGACCATTTTTCATTTATAAGTGCATATTTGACAGCTCTTTTATAATATATAGATTATAGGTGTACGTTTATAATTTAATAAAAAAACGTTATTTTAAATGTAGATATTAGTATGATGGAAAATAAATGTTTGTTTCCCTCTTCATCACTCGTATTGTTACTTATTGGTACACTATATGCGTGATTCACAAAACTCGATGTACGAAAAAAAATCGAAAAAGAAAATTATCAATTATTTGTTGAATTACAAGATTTTTATTATAGATTACAATTTAAGATTTTGATAATATTATATAGATATTAAAATAAAAAGGTTTTATTCAATATGTACTATGATTTTTTTTTTTTAATGTATATTTTAATAGCATATTTAGTGATTCTCTAGGGCATAACTGCATGCATATTTTAAGGTTTTAATGGGAATGAAGTTCCTAGCCCTAATTATTATGAAGTATATCACTGCCGAGAAGACTGAAATTCACTAAATTCTAGTAGATACTTTTTAACATGCATACACATTTAGTATATCTTATTCAGCTGACGTGTCAAAATACGAAGTCGTATGACCACCAAATAAGTAAATTGAACAATCGATCAGATTTCTGTGATTATTGGACGCCAACCACCTTCAATAGTGATTTCAAAAATATAAACGATCGTAGTCGGATTGATGTTACGTTGAAATTGAAAGACACGGAACAAGTAATGTTACCACTATCTTTTATTCAAATCTATTATTGCTAGTATTTAATTGATTTGATTTCAGACCGAAAGTTCGTTCGTTTTCCACTTATCGTCCGTCCAAATTAACGGTACGGAAATTCCTCTAACATGCCAATGTCGTTTAAAAACATTTTGCCACATCTCATGTCCTAATGAAGACATAATGCTTATAGCCACTGTGCCAGCATCCAGAGGAAACGTTCTTAATTTGTATCAATTTTGGATTTTTTTCATGACTATGTCTGCGTTCTCGTGTTGCGCAGCTATAACGATAACTTTACAAAACCCAATATGTCTCGATATTTTAGGTAAAATATATGATACACCAATAGCGCAATGTCAATAATATTTCTATAATTAAAACAAAAATGACAACTAATTTTGTTTTTATAGAAGACAAACCCGAGGATTACGGAAAACAAAAATGTTGGTCATCATTTGGTTGGGGCATTTTTTCCATTTTCATCGGGTGGCTTGTGGATTGGTTCAGCATAAATAAAAAGGAAAAAGATTATTCGCCAGTTTTTTATTCGTGTATTTTACTCACAATTTGTAATCTATTTGTTATAAATAAACTTAAAGTAAGTTACTTCCTGATTCAATTATACCATACACAGTCTTGTAAAGTAGTCGAATAAAAGTATTTGAATACTTTTTTTGTATTCTTATACTTTTTTAAAAAGTTTTCAAATACTTACCTATTCTGAATACTTTTGTTTGTATTTTTTATTCATTAAAAAAATACTTTTTTCTGATCCAGAAAAATAGTTTTAAATTTGTGACAAGACATATTATAAATCATAAACATTAATTTTATTCTTTGAACGAAATATAATATCGGCCCATGATATGATTATTTTTACAAACGCCAATGTGTTGTATCCCGTATGGCCTGTATCGGCCATATCACATATGGTCAAAATTTATAAATAACTTAAGATTACGATGTATTTTTAATTATTAATTAATACATGTTAATTACCAACCAGTCAATAACGGACAAAAACTAGTTGTGAAAACAAGTATTCGAATATGTATTCCGAATATAAAATAAAAGTATTCTTTACAAGACTGGCTACACATCATAATCTATATTTTTTAATTTTCATTTAAGAACAATTAAAAAAAACACGTCATATTATTGTCCTGTGATTTATAGGTAACCGAAACCAAAAAATCCAAAGGAAAATGGAAAAGTATATATGGATTGTTTACTAAACATTATGTGATTGTATTTTATATATGGGTAGCATCAACCTCGTTTCTTCATACGATTATTACACATTTTCTATTCTGGTGAGTTCATAATTGAAGACATTTTTTGATTAATTGAAACATTATTGAAATGCAAGCAAAATGTTTTCTTCATTAATTAACTAGTAATTATTTTAAGTGTTTTTTTTTTTAAATTTTATTGAGTACCTGTTCATAATATAATAATCTCATCACTGTGTAAACAGAAAAAATTCTGCGGAAACGTATAACATGATAGATGAGTGCCAAGTAAATTTTGATTTAGGCAGGTATATATTCTACTGCTTATGTAATAAAGAAATAAGATATGAAAAAAATGCAATGTTTGTTGTCGTATTATTGTCGAGTACAATCATAATTAGTCAATTTGTAGAGCTCAAATTAACATTGTTTTTTTTTTTAAAGTTAAATATTATCAACTCACACTGAGTATTCATAATAAAGTTCTGTTGTAGTGAGCTTTAACGTACGAAGAAAACCGTGGCAAAAAAATCCTGTTCAACGAATAAAAATAAAACATAAGTTAAATAAAAAATACAAATTGTCCAAAACAGTACTAATACATTTTTATAGATACTAATAGTGTATTATTATCAGGGCTGCGAATTTAACCTTAAAAATGTCAAAAAAATGCAATATAAAATGCCAAAAATTACATTATAAAATTCACTTAAAATGGTTTTTAATTTAATTTTTACATTTATATTGATATTATAGGATATTATACATGAGTACATTACATTTTACATGCATAAAATGCGTTTATTTAATAAAAAAATAAAACAATAAGAATATTATGATTGAATTTGAATTTTGTTTAATTCCCCTGAAATGTTCTTAAAAATGTTTGTTCTTATTTTGTCAAAATAATAAAACAAACTTAAATATATTTATTTTTGGATACCTTATTCATCTTTAGTCTTTACCATTGAATTGGACAAAAAAAAAATTGTGTTTCAAACATGTTGATTGACAGATTTTGATTAAAAATAGTGAAAAATGAACTAAAAGAGGAAAATATGACCTAAAAATGCAAAATAAAAGTTTCATAAATGGATTCATTGTCACATAATTCAAATTAAGTACTTACAAAGCTACGTTTCACAATCATCAAAAAAAAAAAAAATGCACAAAAATGCACAGCCCTAATTATTACCTAAGCGGCTAGACCTATATATACCTAATTTCTATATAAATGCATCAAATTTCAGTTGTTTTGAATATAAGTATACTTGTACAGTTTATTCGATAATATACTATTCAAGCTCTTAAACTCAATTATATTAAAGCTAGGCGTGATAAATTTGGTATTAACTTCATTCGAGGTCTGATCGAGTTGATGCCCCGAGGATTCTCGAACTACTTGATTTTCAAATTCCCAATAATACTAAGCTACAGTGTTCTTTTTATCCCCCTAACAATAAGTCTAATTTCGCTAGAAATTCCCCACTATTAAGAATAATTTGCAATGCGAAATTGCCTTAATACTTTTAGTACGAAGGCACGCATTTTTGCTTGTTTGTTTGTTGTTTGTCATCGCGTTGTTATTCTTAGTTATTTAAGTTTAATCCAATGTAAACAATATTGTTACTTTATATATAATATATATTATATATTTTACTTACACTCTATGTATTATTTTGTAAAAATCTGAAGGTGTTAATTCTAAAAAATAAAATAAAAATGTATACGTAGCACGTAGGTATCATATCATTCGCCATGGCTATAAAGATAATAAACATTAAACAGTAAACCATTAAACGTAATATCGTATCAATTATCTATAGCCCAGTATCGGTATTAAGATAGTAGGAGACGAGTGTACCATAATATTAGTACAATTATTCATCAATATAATATCACTTTTCGTACTCCGAGGAGCTCTATTTTTAAATTAAAATTTTTTTTTATCAAGTATCAATATTGTGTTGAATTTTCATCTTCCAAAAAGCATAATTATAGTGTGTTAAACAATAAAGGTAATACGAAATATTTCGAGCGTCAAATTTTATTTGGATTTTTTTAACTGCTTAAAAGATTTAATATTACACCATTTTTTAAAAATTTCAATGTTTAAAAAAAAATGCTTTTACGTACCTAAATTGTAACCCTCTTTTTTGAGTTTGAATTCGAATTACATACACTTTTACAAGCAACTTTGACTCATACATTTTTTTTTCTAACTAGAAAATTGGCTTACTGAGAGTGCGAGCCAAAGTTTTGATTTTTTAATAATTATCATATTTTTTAAATCTATCTTTAATAGTAAAATTTCCGTGTGATTTAGGATGTTTTTTTATAAACTCAGGTGTGGTGTCGTAAGTAAAGCTATCACCAAATTACAAATAGACTGTTAAAAATATGATAAGTACAAAATGCATAAATCAAAACTTTGGCTCACTCTCAATAAGTTAATTTTTAAGATAGAAAAAAAACTTTTTAATTCAAAGTTGCTAAAAAAAATTGTGAGTAATTCAAATTCAAACTCGAAAAGAGGGGTAAAGGGATACACGTCAAAATATTGCGGCAATATTGTCGCGGTAAAAATATCGTGGCAATATTATCGCGGTAAAAATATCGCAAAAGTAAATATGTCGTTGATACAAAAATATCGCAATAATATAGAATTTAATTTTCATGACAATTTAAGTAAAAAAATTATTATAGTACAAAATATTAGTACAGTCATATATTGATATACATTGATTCTTATGGTAAAAATAGCGGCCAATCCAATGGTATCACTATTTGTATGCGAAAAATGTGTTGGAAAATGCCCATTTTATTCCAAATTGATGGATGGTGCGCACTTAGCATAGAATTAAAATAATTTTGCCAACCTTCGACCGAACTGTTTGTTCGTGGAATATCATCGACTAACATTAAATAACAATTCCAAATTTTAATTGAAAACAAAGGGGTTCTTCTAGTTCTACGATTATGTCTACCGATCCACGTATCTTCAAAATAATCAATTAAATTTGATAACTTTTCTTATTGGTAAAATAGAGATACGACTAAAGTTTCAAAGGCGGACACTACATCATTTTCTGGAATATAAGTAAGTGCAGCTAGTTTTCTCAAATTAAGAGCAAAATCGGAATCGCTTGAATATTTGGACTGTAATCCGTTGGACTGAATATGTCGCAAAATACTTTGGCATAAATTAAAAAAACAACCCTTTATGTATATCGACTGAAGGAAATACACATTTTGCAGCATTCATTGCACCTTTTTCGAAATTGAACATTAGATTTTGGACTGAGTTGTGGATGTAAGGTTTTTAATGCAAGAAACATGCATTTACAAGTCTCTTCTTTCTCATTTGGTAGTAAAATATATGCAGTTGGTATGACATTTGAATAACTAACTCCGTGTGTTTTGAAAAGTTGATGAAAAATATGAGTTGAACATGAAAAAGTGCCATCCGCTAACCAATGTTCCACATATTTGCATTAAATTTAAATTTGTTTCAGTTGTAAAAATTAAAAACCTATTATAGTAACCGTCATAATTAACGCTATCATACTGTAAAAAAGTCCCACCACTTGTTGTTTTCCTGTACTCGTCTGGTATTTTAAGATCGTTTAGCGATTTTGGAATAGGTGAAGCACATAATTTGATTTTTCGAATTCGTTGAACAGTACGCTTTAATTGATTTAAACTCGGTAGTTGTCCTGCTGCGCTTTGTGTAATCTATAATATTATGTAAATTATTGTCTAGTAAAATAAAAATATAAAATTATGGTTATAAAAATGTATAATGAAATTTACTTCAGATGTTATAGTCCCCACAACACAGTGAGTTCTTAGTTACGTATTTTTTGCAGTTTCTTTTAATTTTTGAATGGTCTCTTTTGCTTTAATTTTGCCTATGTCGGCAACGTGATTATTATGATCGGTTGTATGAAGAACACCTTCACAAAATTAATGTAAATGCCCACTGCATTTTTTTGTGGTATATTCCAAACACCTCCAAATGATTTTATCTGTTGTTTCACGGTCTTCTTGGTATAAGAAATATTTATATTTTATTATTATTCCACCTTTTTGATTGGTAATATACTCCATGGTGCAGGCTGTGTGCTGTGTTCTATTACCAAACAAATACTGTCGTGTATGAGCGTTTGTACACGAGACAAACAAATTATTGTTATCTTGCGATAATAATGACGCGTGAGATTATTGATGTGATATGAAATGAACCGTGACGTTATTTCCGCCATATTATTACCGCGACAATATTGCCGCGATAATTTGACGGGACACCATGTTGAAAATGACTGTGTCGAAAATGTCCTCGATGTCCTGTAGATTCCCTCAAGTATGGTAAAGTCGATTAGAGATTAAAAAATAATATCTGACTGCAAATCGTATAATAATATTTCATTGTTAAAACATTTTAACACGACTCTTAATATGTAATTATTTTTCAGGTATATGGAGGATTTGGTGTTTGCTAACAATGATCACGACCAACGAGCGTGGCTTAAAACGCTTCAAGGTCTGGCTCAAGGCATCCAATGTTTTGGTGGTGAAATTCCATTTTATTTCTGGTCTGGTTGGATAATCAGAAAGATGGGTCACATCAACTGCATGGCCATAGTGATGGGAGCCATGGCCATCAGGATGTATCTTTACACGGTCATCTGGAATCCAGCTTGGATCATTGCAATAGAGCTATTGAACGGCGTGTCGTACGCGTTGGGAGGGTCGGTGAAAATGTCGTACGCAAAAATTATGTCACCAGAGGACACCACGAACACTATAATCGGGATTATAGCACTTTTCGATTGCATTGGTAAACTATAAAAATTGTCTTACACTTGATATTCAATGTTTCTATATAGTAATAGGTAAAATGCTATCATTAAAAACAAAAAATGAAAAAATCCACTCAGTAGCTTTAGTTACGCTATAATTCTCGATTCATAACTCCATAAAAAATACTAAACGGTAAATAATAATAATTAGAAAAAAGTGGGCAAATGGGTACCGCTCCGCAGTACCTACAGTTAGCAGGTGTCGAGTGCGGAGTGGGTCACTGTATGGACATTATGTTAATTACTTAAAATATATGAATTCAATGTTAAATCATTGCACATGAAAAACAATTCCGAGCTAAGACGATCGGTCTATATGTTATTGCTAAGACTGGGATTTCCATGCACTTTGCATTGTTTTCCGAATCTAACTACGCGATGCTCGTTTTATAACACATACCTTATTTGTATTTACGAATCAGAGTAAAAAGTTTTTTTAAACATTTTTTGACGATTTTAATTTTAAAGTCGTTTTTTCCCTTTTTAGAGAATTTTAGCATTTTTGGAGCGATTTTGAAGTTTTAATCCCAAAATTAGGATTTGAAATTTATTTTAAGATTTTTACATGCTTTTACATGATTTTATATAAATATAACAAACTAAAACTACACACAGATAAACAAATATATAATTTAAACGTATGAAAAAAAAATAATAATTAAAGGAAATAATTATACATCCAGATTAAAGAAGTCCAATACGTTCTATTCGTAAAACATTTTTTACAATCTTTTAAAATGTATATCGTTATTTAAGCCAAATATATTTTTAATAGAATTATTGCTGCCGAAGTAATTAAAAATTTTAAAAAAATGGTGAATTTTTTTAGTGCATTATTTAGAATTTTTAGAGCATATAGAAATTTTTTGCGCCAGAACTAAATTTATTGCTAAGTATATTTTATGATACTATTGTTATTAAAGTGCTTATTTAATCAGCAATACATAGCAGTATATATTATAGTAGATTGAGTTAATTTTGCATTTGAAAATGTAATTGGGTGTATAGAATATAATAATTTATAAAAAATAATATTTTTAAACTTCAACTAAATAAATAAAATCGTAATTCTTTGTTTAAATATATATATTTCACTGAATTTGAAGAGTATAAAAATAAAATTGTGCTTTTGTATTTTTTAGTTCCAATAAATCATGTGATAAAGTTTCAAGCTCGGGCAATAAAAGTTGAATATTTTATAAATCATTAATTACAAAAAATGTACAGATGTTTTTGATGAATTTTGTCAACATTTTAACTTTAAATACTTAAAAAAAAAATGACTTTCCGGTAAACTTTTTTTATTTGTTATGGCTAAACACTTATGAAGAACCTTGTATTAATAGTAGTTTGAAGTAGCCATTCATTAATGGAACTTCATAATATATTAATCATTATAAATAGTGATTAATGAATAGTATTAAATAATTTTAATAACCCAACTATTACAGTTATAGATAATTATTTAAATTTACAATATCTTACGTGTGTTATAATAACTATAATCCTATGCATCTCGCATGACAATAAAATATAGGTACAATGTATCCATTGTTAGATAACCTAAAAATATCTAAAAAGTAACATGTCAATATGTTTATTACTATAATAGTTTAGGTATACACTATAATATGAGTATTACACAAAAACATAATATAAATAATATATTTCATCATAATCTATGTAAATGTTTTATTTACATCAAAATTTAAATTTCCCGTGATGAAATAGAGATATAAAATTGGTAGTCACTAGAGTTCTATAAGATTTAATGTAAAAAATTCACAAAAGTAGTATCAACAGGTATTATTTTCGAACGCATTTATCTGGAATCTGTTATTTCTTCACAATCTTATATTATAAGATTTGTTGACGTGTTGTTACTAGCAGTGGTGTATCCCGGAAACCAAATTTTGTACACGATGCAACACGTATATAATAATATGAACATAATATGTGTATACTGAATAGGTCTATTAAAATCTTTATATCCCCCCTCCGATGAAAAAATCCTATATACTGCTTATTAGATGGTTGGTATAATATATATATTTAAATTACGTATAATATGCAGTGGGCATTGGCAGCAAATATTGAAATTATAAATTATTTATTAACTACAAAAATATTTCACAAAAAAGTTAATGAACTATAGTAAAGTTAGATAATGCAAATGATTATGTCAAAATAATAATATATACGTATACGATTTTTACTATTTAATCTTTCAAACTAACTTTTAATTGATTCGTTATAGGTATATAAAAACATTATAGCTAACATGGTTTTAAAATGGATTTTTTTTATAGGTGAATCTTTAGGTAGTTTACTGGGTGGATATTTATTCTATTCATACGGTGGAGTGTGGTCGTTTCGATTTTTCGCCTACAGTTCTGCTTTGATGTGCTTTTTAAACATACTAAGCAATCGCTTTGGATTGACTAAAGATTTGACAAATTGCAACTTTGTCGCAGTGTCTACGACAGAAAATAACCAGAAAAAATGATGACGCTGATAACGAAATCTAATTTAATGATTTTTCAATTTGTTATTTTGTTATTTTATATAAAATTGTAAAAAAAAAATGGAATGTTATTAAGCGGAAAAAATCCTAATATAATAAAATAACGAATAATGTTTTGTATTATATAATATATTATTTAACTACATTATAAAATATTAAAATAACTCGTGCGAACATATAGTTTAGCTCGGTGATAATGTATATGTACAAAGTACATTGTACATGATGTTGGCCTACATCACTTTGTCGCACAAACTTCAAAAACTAAGGGGACCCCCAGGTAGTATTGAAAATTGACTGTCGCTAATTATACATTTCAGATTTTCTAATTGTACATACATTGTTTTTGACATACCTATAACGATTTTACAATAACGTGTATCTTTTTTGAATGTATACACGAAAAGTAGTCGAAATAAAACTTTGACTTTTAACCGGTGTGTAGGTTACACAAAAAAAATTGGACTGTCCACTGTTTAAGGAATTAAAAATCAAATTTAATCAACTAATTAAGAATTTTTTTTTGAGGAAAAATGAAAAAAGTGGACAAGTGGGTACTTGTATAAATAATCAAAAATTTTAATAATAAAAAACCACTGAATATTAAATATCGTAAAAAATTCAAAATCAAACGCATAATATAAAAAAAATTGAGTAACATATAAAAAATGTATGTTACTTTCCGATAAACTTTTTTTTTTTCGATAAAGGCTGAAAAATTTGTTAGAAATCTTCAATTGAAATATTTAGTGTTAGGTATCGTAAAAAAATATTTATCAATTTCTAACAGAAAAATAATTTGAATTGTACCTTATTATTATTCTAACGATCCATCTTTGTTATAGTACCCCTGCAAAGATAACGAGTTTTTATAGCGACTAAACACTCCATAATCTTTATCGATATCCGATAACCGGTCGTTATTAATTTTTATTTTTTCCCTGCATTGTAAAATAAAAACAATTAATTAAATACAAATTTTACTTCATGATGGCTGCTTGCGCTTTCCCAGCAATGTGTACACGTCCCACAGGTTGGGAAACACTGCTCTGCTTAAACTTACAAGCCGCCTGCCTCTACTTAATAGTCAAAGTCTTCTATCAGATAATTCTGTCAAGCTCATGACAGGTTAACATTTATGAAAATATATTTTAATTTATAATTAATAATGTAATATAAGGTAAAACATTGAGATTTAATAGATATATTACTGTTTATTACTTTGCTGGCCAAAAAAATGTTTTAACACAATTCAAAACATTCTGACAACGTATAACCGTTTCTTGAAAAACTTTTTAAAAATGTATTAAAAATAAGAATTTTTTGTACGGAATGTTTATTTTCTATAAAAAAAAATGAAATATATTATGCTATGCCTCGTCGTCCTATGTTTGGCGTTGTTCACGTCGCCACCCGCCGCTGTTGCAGCTCCTGTGATGGTGGTCACCGACGGACTGGCTGACAATAGTAATTTTCGGCTCTGGCCACGGCGATCTTCGCCACCCGACACCTTGGCTGTCCCCACGACGATGGCTGCCGAAGGACCGACTGGCAACCAGGAATTTCAGCCCTCGTTACCACATAACTACCTCGCTAAGGTAACCGAGTTTGACTCAGAAGTGGTCTACACCAGAGGAAACCATTACCACTACCGCTCGAGCGTAGTAACCAAATCCACCCCAGCCGCGTTCCACACCAGGGCAGGCCATTACCACGACCGCTCGAGCGTGGTAACCAAACCCGACCAGGCCTCGGCATACATCAGAAATCAACACGACCACTCAACCCCGGTCACCAAATCCGACTCAGCAGCAGTCTACACCAGGGCAAACCATTACCACGACCACTCGAGCGTGATAACCAAGTCCACCCCAGCAGTGTTCCACACCAGGACAGGCCATTACCATGATCGCTCGAGCGTGATAACCAAACCCGACCAGGCCTCGGCATACATCAGAAATCAACACGACCACTCAACCCCGGTCACCAAATCCGACTCAGCAGCAGTCTACACCAGGGCAAACCATTACCACAACCACTCGAGCGTGATAACCAAGTCCACCCCAGCAGTGTTCCACACCAGGGTAGGCCATTACCATGATCGCTCGAGCGTGATAACCAAACCCGACCAGGCCTCGGCATACATCAGAATCAACACGACCACTCACCCCGGTCACCAAATCCGACTCAGCAGCAGTCTACACCAGGGCAAACCATTACCACGACCACTCGAGCGTGATAACCAAGTCCACCCCAGCAGTGTTCCACACCAGGACAGGCCATTACCATGATCGCTCGAGCGTGATAACCAAACCCGACCAGGCCTCGGCATACATCAGAAATCAACACGACCACTCAACCCCGGTCACCAAATCCGACTCAGCAGCAGTCTACACCAGGGCAAACCATTACCACAACCACTCGAGCGTGATAACCAAGTCCACCCCAGCAGTGTTCCACACCAGGGTAGGCCATTACCATGATCGCTCGAGCGTGATAACCAAACCCGACCAGGCCTCGGCATACATCAGAAATCAACACGACCACTCAACCCCGGTCACCAAATCCGACTCAGCAGTGGTCTACACCAGGGCAAACCATTACCACGACCACTCGAGTGTGATAACTAAGTCCACCCCAGCAGTGTTCCACACCAGGGCAGGCCATTACCATGATCGCTCGAGCGTGGTAACCAAACCAGACCAGGCCTCGGCATACATCAGAAATCAACACGACCACTCAACCCCGGTCACCAAATCCGACTCAGCAGCAGTCTACACCAGGGCAAACCATTACCACGACCACTCGAGCGTGATAACCAAGTCCACCCCAGCAGTGTTCCACACCAGGGCAGGCCATTACCATGATCGCTCGAGCGTGATAACCAAACCCGACCAGGCCTCGGCATACATCAGAAATCAACACGACCACTCAACCCCGGTCACCGAATCCGACTCAGCAGTGGTCTACACCAGGGCAAACCATTACCACGACCACTCGAGTGTGATAACTAAGTCCACCCCAGCAGTGATCCATACCAGGGCAGGCCATTACCATGATCGCTCGAGCGTGGTAACCAAACCTGACCAGGCCTCGGCATACATCAGAAATCAACACGACCACTCAACCCCGGTCACCGAATCCGACTCAGTATTTGTCTATACCAGCGCAGACCATTACCACGACCGCTCGAGCGTGGTAACCAAATCCACTCCAGCCGTATTCCACACCAAAACAGGCCATTACCACTACCGCTCGAGCGTGGTAACCAAACCCGACCAGGCCTCGGCATACATCAGAAATCAACACGACCACTCAACCCCGGTCACCGAATCCGACTCAGTATTTGTCTACACCAGGGCAGACCATTACCATGACCACTCGAGCGTGGTAACCCAGTCTACCCCAGCCACGGTCTACACCAAGGCAGGCCATTACCACGAACACTCGAGCGTGGCAACTGGGCCCCACCAGGCCTCAGTATACATCAGGAATCAACAAGACCAATCAACCACGGTCACCGAGTCCAATTCAGCAGTTGGCTACACCAAGACAGACCATTACCATGATCGCTCGAGCATGGTAACCAAGCCCGACTCAGCTGTGGTCTACACCAGGACAGACGTTTACCAGGATAGCTCAAACGGGGTAACCGAGCCCGACCAGGCCTCGACATACATCAGAAATCAACACGACCACTCAACGACGGTCACCGACGCTAAACCAGGTCCCTCCCCGAATGATCATAATCAGCTGCAGCTGACGTCTAACAGTATTCCGCCATCATCAGTGGAAAATACTGTTGTTGAAGATATTGAGGCGTACGCCCGGTGAGTTTGCTAACTTATATTATAGTTATTGTACGACAGATCATAATAAAATTGTATTTAGTCGTGCTTGGGTCATAGAAGGGTAAGTAACTGCTCGGCAGGAAAATTAAAAGGAAATAGCGGTATTAACTCCATAAATGTTATATCATTTAATCCAAATCTAAACTAGATAGGTATAATTTAAATTTTCTTCTGTTTGTAAACATTGTTAAGCCCCCGTCCAATATTTGCTATCATCCGTAATTTTTTCTTTATTTATGCAAAAGGCTTCTTTCAAAATAATAATATAGGTATATAATTGACACTTGTTAGTTAATTGGTATTTGTTACCAATATACGGAAATATTGATAGATGCCTAAATTTGTATGCAATTAAAATATATTTAAAAAAAATGTATCTTATTAAATTAAATCAGGTATACTAAAATGACAGTGGCACAAACCTTATAAGAGTTATGTACCTATCTACCTAGGTATAGGTATGTTTACCTACGGTAGTACCTATTACAGAAAACATGGAATAGATTTTGTTGATGTGTTGCTTGGAGTTCATGTTTAAAGAATCAAAGTAAACGTGTTTTTATCAGACAACAGACGACAAAGCTTAAACTAAAATAATTGGTGCAGTTTAATTTCGTTAAATCATTAAGCATTAAGTTTTTTCCAAACCAATAATCTAAAATTTCGAAAAAAAATAAATTACAACAACCCACTCATTGTCAAAAAAACATAAATAATAAAAATAATAAAAATAAAACGTATTTTCGGGAGACGACTCGGTCATTCTTATGCGGAGTGGTAATAATTACGATGTGGCCACAACTCTTATTGATTTAGGGGTTGGGCCACATTACTCACCAAGCCCAAAATATACATATGCGGGAATTTCTATAATACCACCATCTGATCTGTAAATTTGAACTTTGACACAAATGTGATGTTTACTGCTGCAGCATAAATTAGTTAAGTGTTCGTCGATTCTTTCGTAATTAATGTTATTGTTCTCGAGAAATTTTTAAGTGTTTGGGCTTTAGAGTGACTATAAAAAATAAAAATACTAGATAACAGTAAGAAAAAAAAGGTGGGTAAGTAAATGTTAAATTTGAATTCAATGATATAATATCATTGTATTAGAAAAACGATTCTGAGCGAAAACGGTCAGTCGACAGTCAGCCTATGATATTACCAAATATATTTGATAATATTATTGTGCATAAAGTAATTTATATATAACCTATTAAGTGGAGCCTTGTTTTCAATTTTCAATCTTTAGCTATAAAAGTTGAACATTTTATACATTTTTAACTACAAAATAATTATTAAATTATAAATTTGATAAATGTTGTAAAAATATAAACTTTAAACGCTTATAAAAAAAAATTTTTAATATTTTTCAACTGCTATTAGAACGATATATCAGGAGCCTTATATTAAATTTTCACGTTTTTTTACGCAACAAATAAAATTTTATTGATATTTATAGAAAAAAAAAACTAAAAAAATTGAAAACTAACAATATCTGTAAACAGCTCAAAAAGACTCAAATTATTTTCAAAATTTTAACGTGTATAGAAAATGCTAATATAAACATTCAGTGAAATTTTCTAGTACCTACAGTCATACGTTTTTTAATTACAACAAAATAAGAAAATCGTTACACGAGAAATCGAGTGAATATCAAATGTTGTAAAAATATGAATTTCAAACCCTCATAAAAATTTAATTTGACTTTCTTGTAGACATTTTTTTTTGATAATGGTAGAAAAACATATGAGGAATTTTCTATTACATTTTCAAATCTTAGATTTATAAAGAAAATTTTTATGATTTCTCAAAATAATTTTCGTGATTTTTCCGTATTTTGTCAAGATTTGAACTTTAAATGCTTATAAATAAAAACTGTGACTAAGGATTTTTAATATTTTTCAAACATCACAGTAACAATATAGTAGAAGCCTTGTATTTAATTTTCAACCTTTTTTACCCAACAAATAAAGTTTTATTGACATTCTTAGAAAAAAAGACTAATAAAATTGGAAATTGAAAATGCTCCTAAACAGTTCAAAACAAATCAAACTATTTTGAAAATTTTATCATATACAGACAATGCTTATATAAACTTTCAGTAAAAATATCATGTATTTACGATCATTTGTTTTAGAGTTACACCAAAAGCCAAAATCGGTTTTGTCAAACACCGATTTTGCGTGAAAATTCCCGTTTTTCCTTAATTTTTATTTTGTTTTTCCGGGCACTTTTGAAAACTATTAGAAATTTAAAATTTTGACCTCCTAAAAGTACCAACATAATTCACTTTCCCATCGAACAAGATACTGAAGTTGAAAATCGAAGCATTTTTTCGACTACTAATCATGTACATAGACACAAAAATAAAAAAACACATATCATTGTAAAATAAATACATTCATCGCTTCGCTCAGAATCTAAAAATATCGTTATAACAATATTATTATTATTTAATATTTTTATTATAAAGATATTACTAGTCAGTAGTCACTGCAGATGTCGTCTAAATAAAAAAATCGGAACGACAGATTATTCAACTATTATTATTATTACAATTTATCATAAATATAAATATGTATTATATTTTGTCTCCATTTAATTGCAGTTATTACGACGAATCTGGAGAAGACTTCGTCGATGACGACAACTTCTCGTTATACGATTTCGTTCCGGTTATTTTGCTGGTGATGTTTGTGTGTTTATATCCGAGTTTTTATTGTTATAGTACTCGGAGAAAGAAAACAAACAGTTTTTATTTGCAAACAAACAGCTGCAGTTGTAAAGCAAAATATATTTGCTGTCCGAAATAATTACGTTTATGACGTTTTAAATATAATAATTATAACGTCATAAACGTCATAACAAAAAATGTTCGAACAACAAATATATTTTGCTGTACAACTGCAGCTGTTTTTTTGCAGATAAAAAACTTTGTTTTCTTTCTCCAAGTACTATGACAATAAAAACTCAGATACGCAGACATCTCCAGAAAAATGATCGCTAGCTCTGATCGTCTGCTGTACGATATGAACATAAGGTAGCAAACTCACCGGGTGAAACGTCTTCCAGAACCGTCTCGTCCAGAGGCGACAGCGTACTGTTCCGGATATCTGCTTCCGGTGACGACGGTAGTTCGGGCAGGGATCGAGTTTAGTGTCGGTGACCGAGGTAATGACCAGACAACCAGCTGGTGTAGCTATGCAAATGGAAAGACAGATATTGTGTATAATATTATGTAAGATTGGCTTTTTTCAAACTTTTGTCAAGCGTTGATTTTGTTGCAACAAAAAATATTTAATTGTTATTATAATAAAATACTCTTATAGAAATATTGACAAAAACATTTTTTTTTTTCGATCCTTATCAATATTTAATAAAAGAAATGTTTTTATAATAGGTTTATTAGAATATTGACACAGTAATACGAACTTAGGAGAGATATATCTAGTTTTATCTATCCTGTATTTAAATCAGGTAATCGAAATCTTGTTACTATAACTACCACTCTATTTCTCAATTAAAGGACATCAAAACACTAAAAACAAGTTTTCTTAAATCTAAAGCATAATCTAAGAAATACGATGTGGGTCTCACACTTAGGCACTAATTATTATTCAATGAGATACAGGCATTTGAAAATATGCTTTACGTTAAAAGTGTCTAGCTTTACACAACGATTTCAATCGTTAAAGATAATATTTTTTTTTAATTTTTTTATAACTTTAATTAATATTTTGTGTTTATGACACTGGTGTGATTATAGTTTTGATAAACTTTCTAGTTTTTTTATATAGTAGATAAAACTATTACAGTAAATTTTGTAATAATTGGTTTATATGGCAATAAACTCGTGGACTCAATAATTGTACATAATTATCTTTATAACTTATAGTATGTTTACAGTAACAAAATATATTAAATTTTAAATCACACCATCGCGCACAAATATATTTGGGATAATGAAAGAAAAATTCAGAAATACTATCATAAGTTATAGAAATCATTGTGTAAATCAAACTACTTTTACATGGGCGACTGATCACTCGTCGGCTCTATAATGTCACGCGGTCATTCGTCAACTTTCATTATCTCCTTGAATAATCATTTTTTAACTTCGAATTTTTACAAAAAAATGTTTCATTATTTGGGCTACAATAATTCACCAAAAAAACTAAAAATTAAATTTAAAAAAATTAGTGTTTTGATATTTTTTAAGTTTATAGCCAAAAGTTTTAGAAAAAATGTCCAAATCAACCAAATTTACATCCGTAATAAAGTAATTGCAGATAAACAACACAGGTTTTGTCATGCGAAGTCAACAATAACCAATCTATTTTACTAACCTTATATCGTTAATTAGCAAAGGTATACTACAGGTTGAGGCTACACCGACATTAGGAAAGCATTTGATATGGTCAACTTGTCTATCCTGATCAAAAAATTAAAAAGTAACGGTATAGTTTGACAAATGCTCAATTGTCTCAATTCATACTTGAATGGTAGAACGCAACAAGTAAAATTAGGTAATTTTGTCTCGTTGGCTATAAATGTTACATCAGGGTTCTCCAAGGTGGGGATTTATCACCCATATTACACCCCTATTTATAGTTTTTATGAACGACGTTAAAGATATCTTCAAAAATAGTCACTTCTTAATATTCGTGGATGACTTAAAACTGCATTAGATTACAAGCGGATTTAGATTGATTTAATCTATGGTGTTCGTCAAATGGTTTGAATGTGAAATGCAGATAAATACTTACAAATTTCGTTTTTGCGACGCACCTAAAAATCAAATACATAATTATTATTTTCATTATAAAACTAATAACTCAGAATTAATGATTGTAAGTTATTTGTAACTCAGATAAGAGATCTAAATATTCTACTGTCAAATTATTTATCGCTTAATAGTCACATAACTATGTATATAATGAGTAATAAAGATCTTCGAGTATTTAATTTTATAAGGCGTTAATTGTTCAGGATTTAAAAATACTAATTGCTTTCACATTTTATATTCTACTCTAGTCTGTTCCATACTGAAATATCAATGATTCGGTTGTATGAAATCCTCATCAAACTATCTTAATTAATTCAATTTATTTAACGCTTTCTAAATCGATTTTTGATAGTACTTGTATTTAAGACCAACAAAACCGAAGTATCGTTTGAGCAACTATAGCCAATGAGTCGAATTGCATCGAGTCGCTCGAAAAATAAAAAAATTACATGATGTGATTATTGGTTATATAAATTACATAGTTAATTAAATGTCCTGAATAACTTAGCCAAATTTCTTTAAACGCCTCTCGAACTGATAATCATGTAGTCGTGTGTTAAAAACATTCTGTACACCTACTTATCCTCAAAATTATAATATTCGCACAAATCACTAGTACGGTTTCTTGTTGTTTCAGATAAGTAACTCATAATAAACAATTTTGATTTGTTCCACGATGACTATTAATCAGGTTAAAATCACCAGGATTGGGCAAGATACAAGATACATTGTGAATGTAGGAAAGATACAAGATACATGATACTTTTGTATTTTCAAATTAATTTTATTAACTATTACATTTTATAGTTATTTTACTGATATTTTGTTGACACAGACACAGTCACACAGAAGACAGAACGAAAAAAATTGTACAATAATGCAAATAGTACACTGTAACAATTGCTTATCCGTACTTTTAATTAAATTTTTTATAACATGTGGAAAGACCTAGGTAGCGGATTCATATTTTATGAGAACAAAAATTTCAGTTTATTGATTTTCTATGTACGATTGTAGATAGATAGGTAATTATTATTGACAGCTGATAATTTAATTTAATATTTTTAAAAATATTATCTTACAAGTTATAACATTGTATGGTAAATTTCTTCATTATTGTTCATTTTGACTCAAATGCGCCTGGAAAATTCTTCGTAAAAACACAATAGACACAAAAAAAAATACTACAATTATTATTACATTTATTTGAGTTTTAAATGTCCTGAAAATCGAATTCAATTTTCTTGGTACTATTATTCAGTACAAATTTTTATAATAATAGTATCTTGTATCTTTTGGAAAAAATATACATGATACATGCTACTTAAAAAATTATGTATCACGATACAAGATACAATAAAATTGTATCTTTGATACTGTCCAATCCTGGAAATAACCGATGTAACTGTAACAGTAGGTAGGTCCTTATTAAATGTTAAATATTTAGATAAACACATGTTATCGTTACGTTAATTTTTTTTTGTACTAATTGAAATATAACTGTTCTGAGCCCAAATTATCTGGCGTATACTTGCTAGGTTATTAACAGGGCTGTGAATTTAATGCACTATAAAACATCAAAAAATGCATTAAAAATGTTAAACAAATGCAATAAAATATGCTCTTAAAAAGCAAAAAATGCAATATAGTATGCCAACAATATGCAACATGCAATATGCAATAAATTAACTAAAAAAGGAAAATATGCAAGGCTGGGTGAGTTAATGTTTTTTTTTAACTCAATTAAGTTAAGTTAATACGCATTAATTACAAAAAATTAATTTAACTATAGGTTAACTCAGTTAAGTTAAAAGTTAATACACACATTTTGTTTCCTTTTTATTATGTTAAAAAAAAGTTAATTTGTCTATACAAGATTAGCGTACTTAATTTTTTTCCAACCCAAAACTAAATTATTGACTATACTACTTGAGTGTTTATACTTTATACAGTATTTTCATATAAGTTAGATTCGAATGATATACATTTTTAGCTTCAAGCAATTCATGGTAAATATTTTTTGACATGAAAACGAAATAGACTGAAATAGTGAAATATGATAAAATTAAAAACAAAATAAATTAACTTGACTTACTTCTTAAAATGAAAAATTAATTCATTGATTAAAAAAGAAATTTAGTAAGTTAACTTTAAAGTTAATGAAAAACCAGAAGTAACTAGTTAAATTAAAAAGTTAGAGTAAAATTAACTTTTGAACTCGTTAATGCTCAGCCTTGAAAATATGACTTAAAAATGCAAGAAAATGCAAAATAAAAGTTTCATTAATGGATTCATAGTTACATAATTCAAATTATGTACTTACAAAGCTATGTTTCACAATCACCAAAATTCACTTTCCTACAAATTCACAGTCCTAGTTATTAATCTAATTAAATAGATAAATTTAATTCATATTTAAGTAAAAACACCTAAGTACGTATTTTTATATATAATAACTGTATAGTAAACTCTTTGGTGACTTTTTTAAAAGAAATCTTTATTAAGTTCTACATAATATTATCATTATCATATAATTGACATTATTACACGTTTTCCGATTAAATATTGTAACTTAATATAATAATCAACATTCTATTGTTACGTAAATGTAATTTTAACTTGATTTTTTTCAATTAACAGATGTGCTTGTTTTATACTTTTATATAATAATATTATCCATATTGTGCCTATTGTAAATTGTAATTATGGTGTGTGGACAGTGGCGTAGCCAGAAATTTTGTATGTGGGGGTGGGGGCTAAGTATACAAATACAATATGTCCTTTATTTACATTTTTTATTTTTTTATTAATCTTGATACAATTCTAAGTCAAAACAATCAATGGAGGGGGGGGGGGTGAGCAAAGTCCATGTTTACCCTAATATTGTTTTGCACCAATTGAATCTTAGTCTGCGGACGTCCCTAGCTGGTTGCAACGACAAAATAAATACGTTTACACGTTTATTAGAAATGTTATCGATACTTTTGTCTAGTTGTTGGCAAAAAATAAAAATTTTTTTTTTATTTCTGAATATTTACAATCTGTATTTCATAACACAATATGTAAAAAATATGACTGAAATAACACTATATACCAAGCCTGGGCATATACGAGTTAAAAAGTTAAGTTAATTTAATTCTCATTAACTTAATTTTTAACTTAACTTATTTTAAATTATATAAACTTAATAAATAACGAGTTATTTTTTATCAAATTCAAGTAAAGTTAGTATATAAATAATTAAATAGTAAAAATAAAAATAATTATTGATGTTGCATATTACATAATCATTTACGTGTATCGTATATGTAAAGATTAATGATATACCATACCATACTGCGACATACGAGCATATTGTAATAATAATAATTAATAAATACTTATAGCTAATAAGTAAAATTATATTATTTTATTATATTGATATAGATACAAATCACAAATGTACATTTCTCAAGAACATATTATTATAAAATATTTTCGCCATAAAAAAGTTATTTATTTATTTATTTATAAATCAAAAGATTGTATTTATTTCGGAATTTTCAATTTCATATGCTTTAGGTACCTACTACATAATTCTGTTAATTCAGTATCTAATAATTTAATTCTATGTATAGAAAAGCTATTGGCTATTTCCTGTGTTCAATAATATTTATGATTTTTATTATTTTAAACCATATTACTGCTGGGTATTTATATAGATATTAAAAAATACTAATAATATCTTAACTTAAATTAAGTTAATAAGTTAATTGAAAATGTTCATATAACTTTTAACTTAACTGAGTTAAAAAAAAATTAGGTTAACTGTTAACTTTAAACTTTTTAGAATATTTTCCATCAACTTAACTTTACTCAGTTAAAAATTATCATTAACTTGCCCAGGCTTGCTACATACATAATAAAAACAACACATGAAGCACAAGATGAGGAAAATCATCCAGCGTACCATCTACCTAATCTCCGGTAGCTTATTTTAATTCATTATTGTAATTGGGCCCGGTACAAATTTCTTTTAAGGCGGCGTGGTGGGTTGTCAGAAAGACACGAATAGTACTTGATGCTAAGTGAGAGATTAAAGGATTGGAATGGTGTTGAAGTTTAGAGTGAAATATAGTACGATTTAGGTAGTTGGTCATCTGTTGGAATTTTTAGATCTTTGTGTAAGGATTCATTTGTTACGTACCAAAGGGCCGAGGCTATTAGCCCAATAGTAATGGACTGGGAAGCTTAATAAAACATTTAAAAATCTAAATAGGTACTTACCTACGTGTATTACGGGCAGCAATACTATATAGTTCGGTAAGTAGGTAGGTAGGCACTGATTTATATTTTAAACAAATAATATAATTACATAGGAAACTTGTATGAGTAATAGCATGATAAATATAAATCAATTATATAATAATATTTAGTAATAATATACATACAACTAACATGAACTATAATTTATTAGGTATAGTTAATGTTATAAATCATTTAAATTTACACTACCAGATACCTTATGTAATAAAAGTTATACAAACCACTATCGCATTATGGCAATAAATATTGGGATTTTCGGCATTTTAATCGAACTAATATATCAATAAAAAAGTTAGAGATGGGTAAGTGGATGGGATAATAGTTAGAGAAGTTAAAATTATATAATTTTGTGTATCGTTCCGATTTTTCCGATATTGTATCGCGATAACGTAAGTTTTACGATATCGATATTGTTGCCGATCACTAATAAAAGTATTACACATGAAATGAAACAATATACCGTCATACCCCGTGTAAATGTATTACATTAAAAGAAGTATAGTATAGTATTACAATATTGTTGTAAATGTTCATAGTTTTTATGTCGGTTATAACACACAGCGAGAGCTCATAGTTTAATTTTGTCGCAGTGTCTATGATGTAAAACAATAATAATAATAATAATGACGTTGTCAACAAAAAAATATTTAATATATTAATTAAGGTTAGTTATTATAACACACAAAATCGTAAAAAATGGATGTTATTTATTATTGATGTAATGTACTGTTGAATTTTACCATACGGGAACGGTAATCGTAATACTCATGCAAATGCAAATAATATTTTATACTTGTATATCACATTATATTACGACAGACTTGTGGAGCCACGATAATAGGTGTTGTAACATTATAACTCTATGTCCCATCCTAATCACATATTGAAACTTAGTAATGTTATACAGACATTATAATTAACTTTATTTTATTTATTATTAATTACTGATAGTAACGCCCGCGAAGTCAACAGTACACTAAGTATGATAAAAGTTGGAAATAACAAAAAATTAAAATTAAACTAAAAAAAAGTGGGCAAGCGGGTGTCGCTTTGCCGTACAGTAGGTTACAAGTGAGTCACTGTAATGGATTGAACATTCATTGAATTCAATGATATAATAATATCATTGTATAAAAAAAATGATTTTACAATGATGTGTTTTTTAAAAAATTTTTTTTTTTAATGAATTTTTTCACTGTTTAGGGTAGTAAAGCTGCTTTGATTTTCTTCAACAGTATCTTGTTCGATTGGAAAGTGAATCTAGTTGGTGTACTCGGGAGGTTCAAATTTTCGAAAAAATCGATTTATTTTTTTGATTGAACTTTATTACAAATGATCATAGATACATGCAATTTTCATTGAATGTTTATATTCGTATTTGATATACACGATAAAATTTTCAAAATATTTTGACATGTTTTGAGCTGTTTACGAAAATATTCATTTTCCAATTTTTTAGTTTTTTTTTTATAAATATCAATACAATTTTATTTGTTGGGTAAAAAAGCATGACAACTTGATACAATCCCACACAGCATTTTAAGTTATTAAAAATTCTCAGTACTGAGCAAAAAAATAATAAATAAAAATAAATAAACACCATTGTAATCTAAAATAAATTATTTATCCGGTTGAACAGCTTTAAAAAGTAATACATAAGTTTTTACTATAGCTAAAATATTAACGATATATAGGCGTGGTTATTTGTTATAAGCGTTTAAGTTCAAATTTCGTCAGAACTAGAGTTAATTTGTAGTTCAAAACTCATAAAATATTAAATTTGTATAAACTAATACTAGAAAATTGAATACAAGGTCTTTCATAGAACTAGCTCATACTTTTACCAAAAAATTACTGATAATTTTAGGAAAATTGGTATGCAAATACAATATTTTTTTCAAAAATGAATTCTTTCTGGTAAGACGTATATGAAATTCACGTTTTGCTTACTATAGTTAACAGTTGAAACTTGATAAATATTTTTTGAAAAAGTAATAATAATACAGGCATGGTTATTTTTTATAAGCATTTAAAGTTCAAATTTTATCAAAATCACAGTTAATTTGTAGTTCAAAACTTATAAAATATTAAATTTGTATAACTAAGGATATACGATTGAATACAACGTCATACAAGTAGTTCATACTTTTACCGAATATTACTGATAATTTTAAGAAAATTGGTATGAAAATACAATGTTTTTTCAAAAATGAATTCATTCTGGTAAGACGTATATGAAATTTACATCTTGCCTACTATAGTTGACAGTTGAAACTTGATAAATATATTTTTTAAAAGTAGTAACAATACGGGCAATTTGGGGAGGGTCAGTCCGTTAGCCCCCCCCCCCCCACCCTACGTACGCCACTGGTTTACCAATGACATATTATGTGCACAATTTATAACATTATTATAATATAGGTACCTTAGTGTGGATTCGCGTACCATCGTATCACCAAATAGCTGCAAATGTAATATATGAATGACTTTCACTAATATTATTTCAAGTCTTCCATTATAGGTATACAATTTGTTTTACCGGTGTGTGACGTACGACTAATGGTCAGGGTCAGGAAATTAATTGACCGCGCGTAATCGCGTTCTCCACATTATACCTTGGTATAACTACTAACCACACCAACAAACAGAGTTATTATTTGCCTCTCGAGTATAACTTACGTATAATAATAGAATGTGAATATGTTGAATTATATTATAATAACAGTATACAGGGTATAACAAATGGAACTGACTTTTGGAATAACTTTTGTTGTAATTAATATTTAAAATTTGATTTATTTTTTTTGGATATATTCGAAATAGCCAATTTGTTAATTCTGTTTCTTATTTTCTTTGTTGTACTGTTCTCAAACTTATATAACCCCCAAAACAAGCCTATGCGTAAAGGGGAGTTGCAAGCACATATCATACATAATATGTATTATCATTTAATAGTGTAAATTGTATATTGTTTCGCTAAATAAAATTATTATTATTATTATATAATTTTAACAATTTTTGTCATACGTTTAAGTAGCATAATTTTTTTTTCGTCAAGTCTTTCTGTTACACCTTGTATATGCGATCACATTAAAACACTCACACGAATGCCAAGTAACTACCGAACGAGGATAATATATTGATATGTATATATTTATTATGCTCTCCGCGCGGCGCTCTACGGCTCAGTGAACGTTACCTAACCATAATCACGGTCAAAACCGGTTCTGAACATACAGACACACACGACTGTATACACGACATGACGCCGCCGCCGCCGCCGCCGCGGTCGACTGCTGCAGAAGTTACGCTTTTGCAAAATAACATAAAATATTTTTCCCTGCGACCCGAACACGATTATATACTTACGCCTGCCCACCTGTCTACCTACGCGAACTCGACTTAAGACAGTGTGGCAATAAAATATACTTAATCTAGAAATTCCTAGGCCACTATATAAAGTAACAAAGCGGTCGTTTGTATTATATCGTGAAACACGCATAATATAAAATTTTTAAATGCATTATAATAATAATTTCAATAATTAATAATCATTCGTGATATTATAGTAATAAATATTAAAACTATAACAGTACTTGCCTATAATTTATCGTCGATGAATTAAAATAACCAATTTATACGATTTCGTCAGTCGGTCGTAATAATGTACTATGTACATACCTATATACCCACACAGCATAAAAATATTCCCTAACTATGGTAAAAATATTTTCAGGAAAATAATATATAAGTTGCAAAATATTTTTAAAAGTAGCGTTAATAATTAGAAAATATTTAAGTTATATAACACAGATGTTCATATTTTTTAAAACATTTAAAAAAAACATTTACAAAATTTTTTAATCATATATTTTTTAAAAACATACTTTATAAACTTTATAAAAATATTAAGTCAACATTTGTAGTATTATATTATTTGTAGTATTGTACAATATTGTAGTACAATATTTTATTGGAATCAGAAGATAATATTTATAAAATATTATTAATCAAATTTTCATTATTCAAGCACTTTAAAATATTCTTAAAATATTCAAAAAATATTATCATTTCCCAAAGGCTGTGTGGGTAGAGATTGTTGGAATACTATACCTTTCAAAATTTAATTTTCAGCGCTCCTAAAATATTTACAATGTTTGTATAGTTTTAATAAATCGCCATTCGTAAACTATAGTTAAATTTAAATAACACATTATGTTAAAAACAAAAGAATAATAGTACCTACCTACCTATCAATCGAAATTAACGTAAAATACAATTACGTGAAAAAGTCGCTGACAGGTAAAACAAATATAAAATATAAAATATACAATAAATATATTATAATATGATTTATGAACAATAATTT
This sequence comes from Sitobion miscanthi, assembly GCA_008086715.1. NCBI lineage: Eukaryota > Metazoa > Arthropoda > Insecta > Hemiptera > Aphididae > Sitobion > Sitobion miscanthi. Next base: position 26,735,817 of record CM017797.1, read on the forward strand.
AATTTTTTCATATATTTCGTTATATTTTGTGGTTTTTTTTTTATTAATTTGATAAAAACACGTACACACAATTTATAGTAGGTAGATACTTTACTTTTATATACTTCTCGTTATTAGATTAGAAAGTCGGAAGTAAAAAAACTTTCCAAGTCACTCGTGGTTGCTCGTTGGTTGTCAGTAAAAAAAAAAATAATCTTTTTATGGTTTATTTCTTTTTCACTAAAGTTTAGGAAACCTTGACTATTAAGGACCGTACCAGTTTTCCGTTTACCACCTATATGGGCTAAATAGAGTTTTCCACTCAGGTATACTCAAGCCGACTACACGAACACCAGAGTTGGCGTATTTTTCATTTTTGAAAAAAAAACCGTATTTTTTATTTTAAACTGTTTTTTTTTTCTGTTCAAAACGATGTTTTAAACGAAAAAAAATTATATGAGTCTTAAACGATATATTTAAAACGGTTTAAAAGAATTGTTTCGTCTAAGACATAGTTTTGAACAGAAAAAACCGAAAAAAACACGACATTCGCTCGGATTTTACACCGTTTTTAACATAATATGTTTTATTTGTTTTAAACGATTAACAAAACGTTTAATAACAAATAATATGTTTTAAATATAACAACCCCGCTGAACACACGATCGGCTGCCGGGAGTGGAATTTTTTTTTTTAGCGCACAAACCGCGAACAAAAACTATATTATTATGTGTAACAATAATAGTGCAACGAAATAATAATATACACAATGTACGCGTATTGTCGGCGGCCCTCCTTAATTTTTTTTCCACATTTGCCCGCACGCGCCATGACGCGTCATTATTCGATACACGATCGTGTGTGGTTCGGTTACCACATTTTATTTTTTGTTTGGCAGTTTAACATTGTATTTCGTGTGATCATCATCACTATGGACGAATAACATCTGCGCCGGGTCTGTCTCTCGCCTGCGTCTCTCCAGAAACACGCGCACCGCAATAATAATCAAATAGTATTGTTTTTTTTTAAATTTTTTTTATATGTTACACACGTAACAGTTTAAACGCGTAAACTCTTTGGTACACCAAGACGACAATAATATTATTATAATAACCGCGACTTGCTGCAGTGTAGTGTGTACCGTGCGAGTGACAACCGGAAAAATGCCTTACTTCCAGGTCAATAGAAAACTCCTGTTGATGAAAATTCACTATTTTTTAGGAATCGGAGGTAAGAACATTATGATAATATACCTGTACACAGAGGTTTTAAGGCGACAATATAATTATAATAATATAATATTATGTTCGATCACAAATGATATTGTGTGTGTTTTATGATTATCGCACGTTGGATAGGTCACTGCCATTTTAGTTGTGCAACATACTGCACCTGTTATCATACATGTTCGATCAATTATTATATCATGTCGTTATTATTTCTGACAATCTGTGGAAACATGTTTATCACTATGCTATTATAGTATGCACATAATATGCTAATTTTAAAAATGTTCAACACACCCAATAAACTACGAATTACGTGATAATTGTGAGATTTTTTTTTAAATTTATACAAAATAATTGAATATAAAAATATATTTAGGTAAATACGAGTTGATATTTTTGAATCAAAATAGAATGTATTTTTTTTTATCAAATTCCACACTTATCACATACCATATGGAGGTAGGATAATTATGTAATAATTATAATAAAAAAAAGTTTAGCGTGTATGGATTTTTTTTTTTGGACTAGGCACCACCTACACACATAATAATAACTATGCATAGTAATTATTAATATTAAAAGTGCTGGAATATAATACGTGTTAGATGTGTTCCATTAACATACCTAATATTATATTCAATCGATTCTATAACAATTTTATCCGATTTTTTTTTTATTCAATAGAATCGTTTGTTAGTTTTTTCACTATACAAAACAATGGGCATACTAGAACATAATAATATAAACTTGGTAGACCTTGCAGTGAATAATAGCTGTACGTATAGGCGTATAACTTTATATATATTAATTAAAATGTAATCAATATCATAAAATGGAGTGATTAAATGGTCTTTGAGTTGAATCGGGTCAAAAACTTAGTTTTTTTCTTATTTTTGACTCGAGTGAATTAAGTTGATATCAGTCATAAACGATTTTCAGTATTCATCGTTTTATTTATCGAAACATTTAAATTAAATTATTATTCGACAGGATGGTCTATTGGTTTTATCATCAAATGGTAACATCGACACCGTTATCAACATAATATTAATTATGTATTTTCTATTGCTTTCTATCTCTGTTTGGCGTTAAAAAAAAATATATTTTGTAACTTTTTTTTTTTTTTAATATTTTATTGAAGTAGTTATAAAATTTTTAAAAACATATTACATATTAAAATACATTAAAATTACAATTGTGGTAAGAGCTCTACATTTAGCTTGCATCCAAATTGATCTAAAATATATACAACATGTTCGATTTGCATCAACGTTTTTAAAATACTTCTGTAATTTTTCCCTAAATTCAAATGGATTATTCTTTCGATAAAGTACGTGCACGCGTTTTCATAATAGCAATAACTGAGGCTCGGATTTATTTTTATTAAAAAAACCAAAATATGTGAATATATTTATAGTTATGTAATATAAAAATAAAAATAATATTGTAGTTTAAAAAATACCAAAATAATAATGTAAATTGTACAATTTGTACTATGATAATTAAATCTTGTGTAAGTACTGGTTTGTTATCTCACCGCCATCCATAATAATAAATATATTGTAATAATAGTTCGACTTCAGCTCTCAGAAAGAATTTACTAAAGGTACCAACTGTAAGATTTATCACACTATATGGTTTATTTAAAAACCAATAATCAAAGCGATACAACATCCAAAAGTTTGTACACCGTGGGTTTGTCGTTTTTGTTCGTCGTAATTCGATTTACAGATATATTATAAAAATGAATTTAAAAAAATTGCAGTGCCAAGACAACCGCCCGATGTAAATGTCGAAAACTCCAATTCACATTAATATCCTATAATTAAATACATTCTTTTTAAATAAATTATTATTAAACAAACTACAAAATAAACCGTTATTATCACTTATATATCTACTGTCTTATATATATACATACATATACTTGAACTTATTAACTGCATAATATTACAATCAATAAAAAAATATCTAATAAGTACACTGTGTTACTATAGGCAACCTGTTAGACAGACAGTCCGCTATGTATTTTATAAATAAAAGTTGTCCTCTCTCTATGTACATATTAAAAAAGTGGTTAGGTGGATGTCGCTCTGCGTTACAGTAGGTTTCAAGTGGGTCAATGTATAATGGATTGTATTTAACTTGAATTCAATGGTGTAATATCATTGTATAAGAAAAACGATTCTGAGCGGAGACGGTTTGTCAGACTATGATGTTACTAAGTATATTTGATGATATTATTGTGCATAAAGTAATTTATATATAACCTATTTACGTGGAGCCTTGTTTTAAATTTTCAATCCTTAGCTATAAAAGTTGTACAAACCGTCTCCGCTCAGAATTGTTTTTCGTATACAATGATATGATGTCATTGAATTCCATTAAACAGTGACCCACTTGTAACCTACTAAACAGCAGAGTGACATCCACTTACCCTCTTTTTTTATTATTATATTATTACAATATTAATTATTTTGTGATATGTTTTCTCCGTTGAACTGTATAATATTATAATATAGTTCAATGGTTTTCATCGATAAGTATATATTTTGTTAATATGGACGGCGGTGAGAAAACAAACCTGAGTAATATAAAGTTTTCACATGCCCGGGCGGTGATATAATATCAAATACCTATCAAACCAGTATCAATTTTTTTCTGGATCTTGATTTCAATCTTTATACATAGGTACTTAAATTGAGTTTGGATATGCAGGAAAAACTAAAACTATTGAGAAATATATAATATTGTACTACTAATAATTCGAAACGAATTTATCGTCTGTCCGGTGCCGATGCCATTTTGTCCTCAAAAATACCCTCTACGGGAATAACGATACCGCATTGTAAAATCAATCAAATTTCATATTTTTTTTTTTTAGTTGCTAGAGAGAGGGAAATATTCCACAGCCCACACCGATCTGCTTTTCAATATTTTACTCTCAAAATTTATAATATGTCTAAAAAATACAAGATAAAAAGCATTTTTTAGAAATTTTTTAATACAATTATTTGAAATAAAATAAAAAAAAACAGAGATTGTCTTCGTTTTTCTGATAAAATATAGTCATCAAAATCCGACAATGTGACAAAGCCTAAGAGTTATTCCTCCGATTATTCCCATTAAGCTATTTTTTTCGATGTAATACACCCCATCAACCCCTCCCCTCTTAATAGGTATCAGGTAGTAGATTAGTGGAAAAATATTATAATTAAGATGGCAACTAAAATATAAAATGTTATTTTTAAATTTTATTGAATTTCGAAAAATTTGAAAAACTGACACTGGACCCCTTAATCACAGTAAATATGTGTTTACATGGGTAAAAATCTGAACTTTAGCAATAACTAAATACCTATAACTAATAATAGCACAGAATATTCCATTTTGGTTTCTTATTTTACTGAGCTATTCACACCGACACCGTTTTACGGTAGGTCAGCAGGACTAAACGCAGGAAAAATTTTCGGAGTGTTTTGGAAAAAATGTTTAATGTTCATATATATCATACTGTATTACTCTTTTAAAAAGCTCTGATATTTTGAAAGAGGTTTGACCCCCCCCCCCCCCTCGGGTTTACCCATGTATTGACTTTAAAGCTACGTAGGTAACAACAATAATAATTTATTATATACGATCCACACGCAGAATTTTATTCTCGCGCAACACCAAAGAAATTCTCGTTGAGGAACAAACTTCAACAAATATCAAGTTCATCTCAAAATGTAATATAACAAAGGAATTTTCGCTTAATCAACTTATAATTTAAACATAGACTAATTATTTGTTGTAAATATTAACACATTTGTATATAAAATACGTGTGTAAAAAAATTGTATCTAATAACCTTAGACGTTGAAGCTGGTAAAATGTTAAATAAAAAAAAAATATAATATATTACATATAGACTGTATACGAATATTCAATAAAAGTATAGCTAAATTACTACCTACTACTTATAATTAACAATATAAAAATGTATTATTTTTATCAAAAATTAATAAATGTCATACTGTATAAAATAATATGCGATTATACGGAGCGGCGATATCAGACTTTATAACGATTACCAGACAAGGAAGTGATGGTTAGAAATCCCGAAAAATTTTTTCTAACAATAATTTAACAATAACTTACTGTCATTCGAGTCCGCCGTGTATCGTCGTCAACGTGGGTACCGACAAAATAATCGTATACATAGATCAGAACTACTAATCATTTCAGTGCAAATTACAAACACATTATAATTTTAGCTACTGCTGTTGTGGTGCAAATCACGTAGTAAGAATAGGTTTATAATTTAAAATAAACGGGTCCCACACAGCATTTTAATATTTCCTAACTATGGTAAAAATATTTTCAGGAAAACAGTATAGTTGTCAAAATATTTTAAAAAGTTACGTAAATAATAAGGAAATATTTTATTTATATTTTTTAGCCAAGAAGTTCGCATTTCAAAGATATTTTGTAAAAAACATTAACAAAACATTTTAATTATATTTTTTCAAAAAACATTTTCATGGAAACATTATAAAATTATAAAGTCAACATTTTTGTGCAATCATATAGTCCAATATTTTAATATCATGAGAATAAAATATTTATACAATATAATTAGTCAAATATTTATTATTCAAGCGCTCCAAAATATTCACAAATATTATCATATCCCAAGTGCTGTGTGGGGTAAATCTATATTCACCTCAAATCGGTACATTAGGGTGTCACTGTTTAAAAAAATAAATTTATACAAAAACTAGCTAGGTATATTATGTATTTCGGAAGGCGTATTCATTAAAAAAAAATGTCTTATCTTACACACTCCTAGAGAACTTCTGAAATTTATCCTATAGACATCCGATTTTATTGATATTAATATGTACACATGTCCTTAACATGTCGTTGGTACACGTCGTCATAATATGTTTCGAAACATGATTGATATACGCTGTGAGCTTGCACGTTACTTTTTTTTTACTCATTTTTAATTGCTCGATCGAATTTTAAAATCGAATCGTGCAAAGCAATATAAATATAATTATCTTTTACGAAAAAGTAAAAAATATTTTTTTATGTACCTGCCTACTACCTATAAATAATTTATCAAAAAAATTTAAAAATTGAAATTTTATTCACTGTCTGTAATTAGGTATTTATTATTAGGCTGCAGGATATGTGCGTGTGCTCGATATGTGCACCTTGTTCTTTGTAGTACTCGTATCGATATTTCGGTTTGGTCAAAGAATAACTACTCGGAAACGACAAAACAATAGTACTATCATTAATGTTTTGTAAATATTTGTAAATAACATGTATGAAGGTACCTATTAATCGTTATCATAGTATCAGACTAATTCCACACATTTTATACGGCTGTCGCTCGATTTGTGTTTGCAGTGTCAGCGCAATGTGTAGGTATGCCAACAATGGTTTGAACACGTATGGATAAGAATATGTATATTACCTATGTACATTTATGTATATTTAAATTCAAAATCATATATTATATTAATATCTCATATTAAAAATTGTAATATTAAAAAAAAAATAACTAAAAATGATTGAGGTAGACTGCGGTATTATAGGTTCCAATATTACGAGTAGTTTCGTAGTATCGCAAAGAGTTGAAAGCTACAATGATAAATCAAATCACTGAACGTAAAACACGATTATGACCGATACTCGGTTAAGCCCTACTTGCTTAATCTTTTCGATTTTTCTTAAATTTTTCACGCACGAGGAAATAGGAAAATACTGAGCTAAAAGGAAATAACCTCTTAAGAGTTACGACCATCTGCTGACAAAGTGACATGATTTTTGATCGAAAGACATGAAACAGTGTACTTTTTTTAAGCAATATATTTATTTTATTCCGTTTTTAGAATTTTAAAATCAGATTTTTATATTTTAATACCAAGTTAGTTTTGTTGTCATTCTTGTGCTTCTACATACATTTTGAAAATATTTTATTGAATAATATTAAAGGTCATCATTTTTAAAAACTGCACCTCTAAAACAAGATTGCCACATCTCAAAATTAATTAATTTTGAGTTATTACTAGGTACTTTTGAATAATAATAAATTTGAACACCACATTCAATATTATTTTTCATTTTGTCACCAAAAAGATTTGCCAGTTATCAGTTTTGAGTTATTCAGTTTTTAGATAATTTTTAAGGTACATACATATCAAAGTCATACATTTTACTTCATATGGCAGTTTATTTTGTTATTTAATTTATTCAGTCAATCAGTGGGGTCAAAATTCAAGACTGTTAAGAATTGTGTCGTTCTTGTGCTAAATAAAAACTAATTTTTGTGTGATATCGTTGAGTGGAAAACAGCAACGTCCGTCTTGTATTCTCAAAATGACATTTTTACTGCTGATTCTCAAAATATGGCAGCAGTCTTGCATTCGCAAATTGTAAAATTCCACACCGTCAAACATTTTGGGTTTAAGAGAGAGTTGTTCATAATATTTAAGTGGACGCCGGGCAGAATTTTATTGACATTATTATTTTTAAGTAGGTAAGTTACGATAATTTTAAAATGTACAAAAAAATTACAGTTAAAAATGGTCATAACTCGTTTCTTAATAAAAATATCAATATAATTCTCTGAGTTATCCAAGATAATATTCTTATCTTTAAATTGTATAAGATTTAAATTCACACTCGTTTTAGAAATTACAGAGTAAAATGTTTTATTGTGAACGTAAAATTTGACATTGTTTGACGTTTTTAAGATGAAGACAACAAATAGCCCGTGTGTCGTCCTCTTAATAATAAAGTCATTTAATGTAAAGTATGTTTATAAGTATATATTTAAATTTATTTTTAGTTTCAAATGCATAGGTAAAAAACTCTTTAAAATATTTTACAGTTTTAAACATAAAATCGATTTTTCTCAAAACTATACATTTTGACAGTGTGGGGAAGTAACTTAATTTACGTTAAAAGTTACTGTAACGAAATAACTTTTTAAAAAATTTAATTACATTTTATTGCAAGTAATTTATATGTAATTTAAGTTACTTTTTGGTAGTAATTATTACTAAATTACTCGTTACTTTTTTTGATTTAATACATTTTTAGAACGTATTGATAAATATAAAAAGGTGGGCAAGTGGGTGTCGCTCTGCTGTACAGAATTTTACAAATGGGTCACTGTAATGGATAGTGTTGAATTTGAATTCAATGATATAATATCATTGTATAAGAAAAACGATTCTGAGCGAAAACGGTCAGTCAGCCTATGATATTACCAAGTATATTTGATGATATTATTGTGAATAAAGTAATTTATATATAACCTATTAAGCGGAGCCTTGTTTTCAATTTTCAATCCTTAGCTATAATAGTTGAACATTTTATAACTTTTTAACTACAAAATAATTATTAAATTATAAATTTGATAAATGTTGTCAAAATATGAACTTTAAATGCTTATCAAAAAAAATTGTGCCTATGTATTTTTAATATTTTTCAGGAACTATTAGAATGATATATCAGGAGCCTTCTATTAAATTTTCAAGCTTTTTTAACCAACAAATAAAATTTTATTGATATTTATAGAAAAAAAAACTAAAAAAATTGAAAACTGACTATGTCCGTAAACAACTCAAAAAGAGTCAAATTATTTCAAAATTTTATCGTATATAGAAAATGCTAATATAAACATTCAGTGACATTTTCAAGTATCTATGGTCATTTGTTTTTGAGTTTTTGAGAACCAAAAACCAAAATTGATTATTTCGAAAACAGATTTTGCGTAAAAATTTCCGTTTTTCCTTAATTTTTCTTTGGTTTTTCACGTCGCTTTTGAAAACTACTATGAAATTTTTACTTTTGACCCCCCAAAGCACCAACTAGATTCACTTTTCTATCAGAAAAGTTACTATTGAAGAAAATCCAAGCTCTGTTACTATCTTAAAAGGTGATGACAGACACAAAAAAAAAATAATAAAAAAATAAAAAAAAACACTCACATCATTGTAAAATCAATATATTCATTGCTTTGTTCAGAACCTAAAATAATATATATATAACTTATAAGTATTATAGTTTGTAGGTAAAATTATCTGAACTGTAATATTTTTGTTATGGCTATTGACTATTTTCCTTTAAAGTGTTACTTTTAGAACAGAATTTTTATCTTTACCGTATCGTCACGGACGGCTCACTTAATGAGTATTAAGCTCCAGTGATATTTTTGAAAAAAAAATAACTTCTATTGTAATCGAGTTACTTTTTAAACTCAAAAGTAGTGTAACTTAACCAAATAAAAAAAAAGTAATTTAAAAGTAATTTAGTTACGATTTATTTTGATAAGGAATTAATAATGTAATTTAATTACCAAAAATAAGTAACTTCCCCAAAACTGCATTTTGAGTTGTGAGTTTTGTATTCTAGAGCTAGGTTCGATATTGAGATTTACCAATCAATATTAACGACTAAATCTTTATTTTTATTTTTGTTCAGGTTACGCACCGTTTTCTCCATTTTTGACGACAATATCAAAACAACGTGGTTATTCTGCATTCATTGTTGGTTTAATATTCATGCTACAACCCATTCCTGGAATGCTGATAAGACCAATCGTTGGTGCCGTTACAGATAAATACAAGTGTCGCCGGTCGGTGTTTATTGCGAGTTCAATAATCACGTTTTTATTGGTAGGATTACTATCGATAATTCCTGGCACGACGGTAAAAGAGGAAATGAACGATTTGGATGCGATCAAGTCGCCACTGTTTTGGATGTTTTTTATTACAATTGCCTTGATCAACACGGACGGAACGGTGAAAAGTGTTTTAGAGGACACGATTTGTATGGATTTATTAGGTAAAAAAAATACTGATCTTTTATTAAATTATCGATGCAACATTGTGTGAATAAATTACTTTTGGGAGGTAACAGCAGTTGTACATAATACAATATTTCTTAAGAAAGCTTTCTTTTGACAGACAGCAATTTTTTGTTTAAAATATTATTATAACATTATAATCAAGAATAATTTTAGTATAACGTTATTTTAATAATATTATAATATTATCATTACAAAATTATGTCTGATAATTTATTCTGATTTCACCGAGTCACTATATATTAACAATATTGTAAACTTTTAATTTTTATATGTTCTGAAAAGCTAAAGTTATTGTGTAGGTAGTTAAGTTGGTTTACCTATTAGTAGTATAATACAACTTTAGCTTTCATTATATTACAATATCAAAAAATGTACTTAGTTTAAGGTGTACATATCAAGCTTACTTACTATACCTCGGTAAAATTTGAGCCATATGAAAATTTATAATTTTATAAAATAGGTTTCTGCAGAAAAAAAAAATTTAATTAAAATCATAGTTTAACTTACTTACTACCGTAATAAGATATTAGTTATGATTCATAAAAAAAAAGTGCACTTTTAATAATATTATTAGTTATTATTTAACTATTCAAATTAGACTATATAAATAAAGTAGTTATTTTAACAGTATATCCAAACACTCGTTATGTCGAAAAGAATTATTAACGTTTTTGAAAATGTTGTTTTACATAATTTTTACCCAGTACAAAATAAAATTTAAGAAAAAAAAATACCCTTGTATATTGACTAGTTACAACAATTGAGTTATTAAAAAAGATGCAAAAAATATTAAACTCGTTATTTTTTTTTTTAGTTGGTATTTATTTTATTCCATCTATTCATCAAACGCATTTTGTTTTTAAAATTTGCAGGGTGATTAATCGAGCACGCTCATCCCATTTTGTCATTAATAAGGCAGGTATTCAAAATTGGATTTTTGGAATTTTTGTACATACCTACCTAAAGACTATAGGTATAAAGGTTAAATAGGTTAGAGTGGTTTTACAAAAGTATAAAACAGATATAATATCGGATCTAGTATTTATTAAACTTGGACCATAATTTTTACAAATTAATATTAACTACCAGGATTTTTAAATCGCCATAGCCCACATACCTTACAAACCTATTATCATCGACCTATATTATTCTTATTCCTTAGTACATAAAGTTAAATAACTTAAAAACTAATTGTTTTCATTTTGATTCTGATACGTCAACATGTTTAGAAAAATTATTTAGTAAATAAATTGCATTCGAAAAGGGCAGTTCTCATTTGAAAATCAAAAGTTTTAGTCGCCACTGGACACTCCTAAAGTACCTGTTACAAAAAAAAAAAAAAAAATCAAGAATTAAAAAAATGGTATGAGTATAATATTTTAAAATTCTAAAAATCAGAATTCGAATAATTTCATAATTTAAGGAAAAAATGGTTGTGATCATGCATGATAAATCGCCCTGTATAAAATAATTATTTTAAAGTCTGTTAATGAAATCAATCATCGAGATAAATGAAAAAAAAACAGTAAAGTATACGCCGCGCCGCTTTCAACGTAAAATTTAATGTAAAATTATGCATATTTTATATTCATGAGTCGAACGAAACGATATGTGAAGCATTTAACATTAAATTAGTTCAATATACAACATAGCAGTCGTAGGTCGCTGTATGGTAATAATTGTCAACACTCTATAGTTTTATACTCGCGTGTCTCAATTTTAGTAGTGTAACTGTAAATAATAATACGAGTGTTTTAACTTATGACCTATATTATTAACTAATTTTTGATGATTTACATAATATTGTATACAACTGAAAACACATTGGACTTTATCATATTATTATGTAGGTATACCAATTAAAGCTGTGTGGCAATATTTTTGTACTCGAGGGCCAAAATCGAGGGACAAACATTTTTCGCGGGCCGGGGAAATGTTTAGGCGTCCAATAATAGTCATATACTTATTCCGTCAACGCGGGGCCTAATAATGAAATAAACACGGAGGCCACCGGTTTTGGACCACCGACCAGCGACATCACAGCCAATTATATTGTATGTGCTACTAATAATAATATTATTATATAGTTATATAATATATGCGTACCCACCTGTGGTACTTTCCCGACATCCGATATAATTTATAAACAGTAAACACTGTGTTTATAATAATATTAATGTATTGATAAATACCGATGACTACCGAATATAATAACTAACTCGGAGCTGTAAGGAAAAAATCACAACATTTTTGTAACACCGAAGAATGTCAATAGACTTTAATATACACTTTCGTATGATGCCTCTAATAACCTACCTACCTGTTGTTATCGGTCCACGTTTTGTCACTATTATAATATTAATACAGTTGGCTTCATTAATCATTACCTATACATAGTATATATAATATTATACCTGTTGATACTATTATCAAATAATACGTACAATGTCATTATAGCTGAATCGTCTTTGTGTTTTCTATCAAGGCAAAGACAAAAATAATTATGGAAAACAAAGGTTGTGGGGATCCATTGGTTGGAGTTTGTTTGCCATTATTTCCGGTGCATGTGTAGACTGGTACAGCGCAGGTCTTGAGTACAAAAACTATGCTCCAGGTTACGTCATTGCATTGATATGTTTCCTTTTAGATATATATGTGGTGTTTAAACTCAAGGTACAGTATATAATATATGCAAATCTAATAGACTTCTTATAGTTAAAACCATATGTGTGTTTAGGCGCTCTCGAATTGCCTCCCGTGAATTTTTTTCAAAAAGTTTACTCCAAATTTCAAAAATATCGTTTACTTGAATTGCTTCTTAATTTAGGCAATGACCCTCTTATACTGAAATCACCTCCAATAGCTATTATAGCCTATAGCTAATAGATTTCTAACCTTACATTATAGGAAATATTAATAAATTAAATAAATTAAGTGAATTGAGTCAAAGCCAAAACAGTTTAAAAAATCGATAAAACAGTAGTAATAATTAATAATAATAAAAAATAATAAAAATACAATTTGTTTTGCCTAATTCACTGTTAACGTTCATTTTTATAAAAAACGTAATAACTAAATAACGCTTACGCTAATAAAAGTGTTATTTATGGTAACGAAACTGACAATGTTGAACTGCGGTGATGATGGACTAATCTTTAACTGATAATCAATGACAAGATTATCGGTCTAATCGATATAATCATTGATAGTACACGTACAACTATCGATATATTAATTTATAATCTAGGTATGCTATGGAAGGCAATTCAAGTAGACCGTTTAGGTATTTATTTTCGAGGCAATTTGAGTGTCACCAAATGTATAAGCTTTATTTTTCGAACCAAAATTTGTTGATGATTAGGCGTACTTTAAATTTTAATCACATATATTTTATAAATTTGACCAATGCAAATAAAATTCAATCGCAATTTGCTTCTATACGGATAAAACAGTCAAATTTATGGAAGTCATAATATTGTGATTTTTTTTTTTATTTTAGTATTGTTTTCCAAACGTTAGTTAAATTGGACACAAGTTAATCTAAAATTTTATGGTACAGAAAATCGATGTCCCGTCTAATGATTTACTTCATATACATGTAAAAACTGTTGGTTTACACATATATCATGAATATAATTACATATGTGTTTGTTCTGTATTATAGGTTGTACAAGAAAATGATACCAAAATTGTAGCTTCTGACGTTAAAAAAGTATTCACTGAAGGTAAAGTACTCGCGTTTCTTCTTTGGGTTGTTTTAATTGGATTTTTTATGTCTTTCATATGGAACTTCATATTTTGGTAAGCAACAAATAACATACATTTCAATAATACAAATACATGACCTATGTTTTATTTTTTCAAAACATTAAACATATAGGTACAAGTAGTTATTTTATCATACGCATTTTAGAATAACGTATAATAAGTTTAGGTAATTACGATAGTTAGTTAAACTATGTGATTATATTAAATTTACTGTTAAAAATAAAAAAAAATACAGCAGTATAATATTGTTAACATATTGCTCTAAAAAATGCATTTTAACGAAAAAAATGACCAAAAATTTGTTTTAACGATTCTTGAGCATTCAAAACTACGAACTTAACTAAATAAACGAGATTATTATGTAACATCAACTGACTAATTACTTGTTGGCGGTCTGAGTCCTGAACGCATACAACAGCCGTTATACTGTTGATAGCTGATAATAAATAAATAAATAGTACGATCAACATATTTTATGAATGGTCGGAACAAAATGTTTTGAATTAGATGCCAATAAAGTTTAATCTAAAAATGTTTATCATGTATAAATGTGCACTAAAAATTGAAAAAATTACCTAACACTACAGTAATTATTTCGCTCAAAGAAAGCCAAATCTGATAAAAAATAAAAATAAAAGACGAAGTCTTCAATTCATTGATGTATAAAATGGATTTTGTACTTGAAAAGCATTGCCAGGGAATTTCTAAAAAATAATGCATTTTGCATTAAAATATGGCCCTATATAGTTATATGGAGTTAAGATGATGACCTAAAAAAATGCCCTAAAAACTTCAAAAAATTAACTTAAAAATTACCAAAAAATCTACTCGAATAAGTAAAAAGATATGAGTGTGATAATGGGTGTCAGAGTAAATTCAACATAAATTGTAATATTAATAGACAATAGTATACATTTAAGTCGTATGACACGCAAACGGTAAATCTTATTGGTATACCATAAAAATTTAATCACCACAGTAATAATAGTAAAATTTTATTTTTGAATATTCTACACGTTTTCTTTAAAATCTAAAATTTGAGAAAATTGTCCCCGCATTGTTTAAAAACTACATAAAATTACATAAAATATGAAAAAATTACGTGAAAATGTACAAAAATTATGTTAAAAAACAAAAAAAAATCATTTATAGCTAAAAAATAATAAAAATGCAAAAAGTTGCAAATATAATTAATATGTTCTGAATCAAGGAAGCATGAAACCAATTTTTAACTAAGATAACATTGCGTCGGCCTAAGTCGCAAAGGGCGTATATCCAAAATTACAAATTTTTCAGGTGAGGAAAAAAAAACGTTTAAACTTTTCGTTAGCTGAAGTCCATAATTCGCAAAAGTCGTATCTCCATCATTTATTACAATTCTATTACAATTATTATTCTTAAAATCATTACATTAGTGATACGACAATTTCTAATTATCAATTTCATCGAGGATAAATTGATACAATTTTAGTCACGACTTTATCATACGATGTGGTTTTTATTTCTTAATTTTAATCATCAATAATCCCGGAATCGAAAAAAATGGAGTCATGCCCTTAGTGACTTAGGCTGACGAATTTGTATACTCGTAAGTCGTATGATCGAAGGAAAAAAAATCAAAAGTCATCAAGGTCCTAACTCTAGTTATAAGTATTTAAAGTTTAGTTGAGCGGATTGGTTCTTGTTGGTCTACTACCATGGTGTTCTAAATAAAAGAGGTCCTAAAAAAATGGCCAAAAATAATAATATTATACCAGGTGAATTATTTTGTACCAGCCCAGGAGGACATAATATTACACCATAGCACAGTGGCCCAGACAGCCTCTGCTTCTAACTCAAGTTAAACATAATTTATAGATAAACAACAAACTATTCTATACCTTGATATCCTATCCCAATATTGTATTATGATAATAGTATTTCATATTTAAATAGCAAAAAGTATACTCGATAAATAACCAGATTTAGAAGATTAACTATTTCGAATGAACATATTACCTAATATTATTATATATTTAGACAATTTTGTTGGTTAGGTTCTAATAATAAATCACAGTATCATATTATTATTCACATTATAGGTACCTGGAAGACTTGTCGAACGAGTTCCACCCCGAGACGAAATCGTGGATGAAGACTCTCCAAGGAATAGCCCTACTAATCCAATGTTTCGGCGGCGAAGTGCCGTCGTTCCTTTTTTCCAGTAAATCATTACCCGAAGACCGTTTTACGACTGATAAAACTGATTGTTTTCCGTATCGTTATAGGCTACATACTCAAACGTGTGGATCACATGACCATATTCTCCATGGTGTTTTTCACGTTCACGTTCATATTCTCTTTGTACACGGTCATCGAGAACCCTCTTTGGGCACTACCAGTGGAGTTACTCAACGGTATAACGTTCGCGCTGTCTTATTCGGCAGCCATTTCGTACGCGTCACTTATAACTCCTGCCGGTGCTGAAGGAACACTCCAAGGAGTCGTCGGGACGGCTTACACGGGAATAGGTTCGATATTAATTCATGTTTGCATATTAAAATAATATTAAGGGGACGAGCCGTTTATCGTCTTTGTCTTACAAGCAAGGCTGAGCATTAACGAGTTAAAAAGTTAAAGTTAAGTTAAAAAGTTAATTTAATTTTAACTAGTTAATTTTGGCTTTTCATTAACTTAACTGTTAACTTACAACATTTTTTTTTTTAATGAACGTGAAATTAACGAGTTAAATTTTCATTTTAAGAAGTAAGTTAAGTTAATTTATTTAGTTTTTAATTTTATTATATTTCACTATTTCAACCTATTTCGTTTTCATGTCAAAAAATATTTACCGTGAATTGTTTAAAGCTAAAAATGTAAATCATTCTAGTCTAACTTATATGGAAATACTGTATAAAGTATAAACACTATAGTATATAATTTAGTTTTGGGTTGGAAATAAAATAAGTACGCTAGCGTTGTACAAACAAATAAACATTTTTTTAACTTAATAAAAAGTTAACAAAAAATGTGATCGACCTGTTGAGAAACTTGATGGTAAGTACATTATCTGTATTTACCTAGAAATTCGTTAAACTATACCGGTTTAAAATTATCCCACATTAACCCTAACCGGGATAATGAACCATATATATAATATGGTCCAAACATCCCGGTATATTATTTTTTACACCGGTTTAGTCTAGCGAATTTCTATTGTATGCGGGTTTTTAGTAAGTTATACGTATATGTATAGTACAGCGTACATTAAAAATGCTCATAACTTACTTGAAAACATAATTATCGTAAAACCCACAAGGCATACAAATACTAATATTGTTTTTACCGTCAAGTTTCATAATAGGCCGATTCACTTTAATTTTTAAACTAACTGAATTAAACGCAGTATTGGGTAGATTACTTTTGAAAAGTAATATAAAATTACGTTACTCGTTACATTAAATATTTTATTTAAATTATATTCATGTTACCTGGCATTATTTTTATCACGTTACTTTAATGTTTCATTCAAAAAGTAGGGCATTACAAATAACGTTACTTTTTTTTTAAAAATAATTACAAAATTTGTCTATAATGAATAAGTGAATAACAAGTAGAAGGTATTTACATTGTTAATGACTTAATGTTGTACATGAAAAAATTGTATAAGTATTAATTCCTGGGATCTTTAACAATATTGTTGTTTACCTATTATTTATTATAAAAACATTCAGAATCGTAAATAAATTTTATTGATTTTTCATTTTTTCAAATATCCTAGCCCCCAGTTTTTGTCATACATTGTACATTGATAACCTATTTTAATAACGTAGATAATAACATGCCTAATGCATTACTCTATAGAAATTACTTTTAAAAAGTAATTTCGTTACAATTACATTAATTTATATAAAATATAATGAAATAACTACAACGTTACTGCAAAGTAATTTCATTAGTGATTTTTAATTTGCGTAACGTTACAACCCAACACTGGTTAAACGTGACCTGCTGAGCGTAAATTTCATTGTTATGCACTTGTGAGACGCATACAACAAATATCTGTGTAGCTTCCTCTTAAGGGCGTCAGAGCCAGTTCTCAGTAGAAAAACATGTCGTACTGCAGGAAAAATTCACACGCCATGTAAAAAAGTCCGATGTCGTTAGTTGTTGTTTTTTTTTTTTGAGACAAGAGAACGTTTTGCCGGTCGATTTTCCTGATTTTCGAAATAAAAATAATTCATATGTGTATTTGAATAATGCATAATATTAATTGTTAATCCGACATATCGACGAGGCGTAAGTTAAGTCATTTTTGTTGATATAATACACCTATTAAGCCTCCTAAATAGTTATCGGGCAGTAAATTAGTGGAAAGATATTATGATTAAGGTAGCAACTAAAATATTAAATATAATTTTCAAATTTTATACGACTGTGGATTATTGGAAAACCAGCACCGACATCATATTGGAATATTGCAAACAGGCAGTTTTTAAGGAGTTCAAAATAGGCAATTTAAATTTCATGCATGCGTGCATTGTTAATAAATAGGTACAGTACTTAGGAACAATATTTTTAAAAGAGTAGCCTGATCGATCTCGAGTAGATGTCATAATACTAAATTCAAATCACTTTCACAAAAGTATAATTACCTGTAAGTCTATCGGTATTGTTGACAAACGATTGGTACATTTCGGTTTAAATAACTGACCGTTTGCAATCCCTTTAAATACATAATATAAATTATACAGCGTGTGGTAAAACGTCTTGATAAATTTAAACTAAAAATTGATACTAGTATGAAAAATATGATGAAAATTTTATAGACAATAAACAATTTAGGATTTACATATGTTTAAAAATTCAAAAAAATAATATTTTTACGTTTTCAAATTATATAATTTATTCAAAAAAAGTATTGATATTTTAAATATTTTTAATAAATAAACATTTTACCATCAATATTTTTCTAAAAATACATTTAAAAAATGGCTATTTTGAATTTTTCCAAATTGTTTTTATTTCCAGTATTAAAAATAAAAATAAAAAATCTTATACTATAATATATTATTATAGCGCAAGTGTTTATATATTTTAGGTACATGAAAATCAATTTTAAAATATTGATCAGAACAAAATTGTTTTCATTTGTTAGGTCATTTTGTTACCTACACTTTGTATACCTATATAATATAAACTTGAAAACATTTCAACTTTACATTAACGATATTCATTGGTTGTGTCTGTGTCTTAGGTGCGCCCGTTGGAAGCTTCGTTGGTGGTTATATGTTTAAACATATTGGAAGTATTGCTTCGTTTAAGGTGTTGAGCATGTTCGCACTTTTCACTTGTGTCATACAAATTATTGTCAATTATATATTAAAGCGTTTGTCCAAAAATGAAGATGCCAAGGACATATATAGCAAAGTTCAAACTAAAGATGACAATATTGAAGAAGACATAAATTTAACATCCTAGATTATTTTGGCAAAAAAATATTTTGTTATTATTTATAAAAAAAATAGCTGCATCTTGTGTTATTTGTTTTTTGTTCAATATTTTATATATTTTAGATTTTATAAACTTAAATATCCAACGAAAAATCTCAAACACGAACTATTATTACCGGTAAACATAATATAGCAATACATTAAAATATAATTTCTATTGATAATTTAATAAACATTGACAAATGCATGTTACACATTCATAGATTTTTTAAACCTAAATTAATTTTTCAGAAACTTTCGTTTCAATGGAAAAAAATTAGTATTTATCATATTAATTTTTTTTTATTGGATGACGAGAAAAATATTTTAACATGAAAAGTGAAAAAAAAAAATTTTGTAAACAGATAGAATATATTTAAATAAATAAAAAAAAACATAATTAGTTTAGTTTAATTATTAACTGTTTTAGGTTCTGTTTCTTGATTTTACAATGATGTGTGTTTTTGAGTTTTTAATTTTAGGTTAATCAATAGGTTTTTAACAAAATTGATTTTGATTTTTGGCGTAACTCTAAAACAAATGACCGTATAAACATCCAATTTTCACTGAACATTTATATTAACTATACATCATAAAATGTTCTAAACATATTAACTTGTTTTGAGCTGTATACGGATATTATTATATTTTACATTTTTTTGGTTTTTTTTTCTATGAATGTCAATAAAATTTTATTTGTTGGTAAAAAAACTTGAACATTTAACACAAGGCTTTTAATATATTGTTACAATGACATTTGAAAAATATTAAAAATCCATAGTCAGAATTTTTTTGTATAAGCATTAATTAAAGTTGAAATGTTGACAAAAAGCGTAAAAATCACAAAAATGCAAATTATTTTGAGTTAAAAATTCATAAAAATTTTATTTTTAAATTAAGATTTCAAAACGTTATATAAGATTCTTTAAAAGGTTATCTACTTTTGTCAAAAAAAAAATATCAATAAGAAATTCAAATTAAATTTTTATGAGCGTTTGAAGTTCAAATTTGTACAACACTGACATTCACTCGATTTCTCATACGGTGATTTTCTTATTTTGTTGTAATTCAAAAACGTAGATAACTGTAGATACATGAAAATTTTGCTGAATGTCTATATTTTAATTTTCTATATTTTGACGTTTTCTAACCTAACCTGTTTACGGGCATTGTCAGTTTTCAATATTTTTAGTTTTTTTTTTTTTATAATTGTCAATAGTATTTTATTTGTTGGGTAAAAAAGTGTGAAAATTTATTATAAGGCTCCTGATATATTGTTACAACACCAGTTAAAAAATATTAAAAATACATTAAGACAATTCTTTTTAAAAGAATTTAAAGTTCGAATTTTGACAACATTTATTAAATTTAAAATTTAATAATTAGGTATTTTGTGGTTAAAAATTTATAAAATGTTTACAGCTAAGAATTGAAAATTAAAAACAAGGTTCCTATATCATTGAGTTCAAATTTAACACCGTCCATTACAGTGACCTACTTGTAACCTACTGTACAGCAGAGTGACATACATTTCCCCACCTTTTTAACTATGATATGGTTGAAAACATTTTTGTTTTATTAAATATTTTGCATATTATAAGTTGTTCAATTATACATAATTTAATGCTCTATAGTCTATACAGTTTTTCATTGATTAATCGAGCCATTTTAAAACGGTTTTATTATTTTTTGTACACTCAGTTGCCTATCTGAAGTCTAATTTTCTTTTTATTTAAATAATTTTCATAGTAGTTTTCAAATATATCTAAAGTTGTATTTATTACATTATTAAAACTATTTTATGGTAAATTTAGTCCACTTTCATTTTTAATTAAAATATAATTTATACTGAGCAAAAGTAATTGCTTTTTATCTTTTACGTTTTTATCCATAAATAATTCAAGTTGACAAACATTTACATTTTTTCATACATTTATAGCCCAAATATCCTGCAAAATATGTAACAGAACAGTCTTCTAAAGTAAGAACATATAAGTATTAAGTATTAATATTAACTGTGTTGAGTTTAGGATTATGTTTGTAGATCGATCTGGATAAAAATGACTACACTGCTTTTAGTAATAAGTAACATTTACTAAACGCATGACGTACACATAAGTAATATTAAAATGTAGTAGCGACAGTATGCTAAAAGTCGGCCTTATATACAAGTGACCTATTGACCTAAGTCTCACGCCACTGTTTAACAATATCCGATTTGCTAATAATTATATCACATGATATGGCGTGATTTTGCACACTATTAATACCAACAATGATGTTGTTATTGCACAATATGATGATACGTAATACAATATTAAATTATATTCAACACACCCCCATAATTAATATTTTATACAATAAAGAATTAATGTAATTTAAACACTGTTAATTTTTCCTTTAATTTTTCAAATCTATCTTTTGGAAGTGGTTTAGTGAATATGTCTGCATATTGTTCTTCCGTCTCAATGTACTGTAATCAAAATAAGTTTTCTTCAAACTTTTCCCTGATGAAGTGGTATCTGACATCGATGTGTTTAGTCCTTTTGTGAAACTCTGGATTTTTCACTAGTCGAATTGCACTTTGGTTGTCCACGTATAATGTTGGTTGATCGTACTGTATATCATTGCTGATTTCCTTGACTAATCTGTTGATCCAAACCAAGCCTTTGACTGCTTCACATGCCGCGATATATTCAGCTTCTGTGGAACTGAGTGTCACTATGGATTGCCGCTGGGCTTGCCATGACACCGTCGATAGCCCTATCATGAACAGATGACCTGAAGTTGACCGTCTTGTCTCTAAGTCCCCTGCATAATCAGAATCTGAATACACACTTAAACACAGATTTACGTTAAATTTATAATATAGACCAAAGTTTGTTGTTCCTTTTACGTATCGAATTATACGTTTAACCATAGTCCAATGTACCGACGTTGGATTATTTAAAAACCTACTGACATAGTTTACAGCGAATGCTATATCTGGTCTCGTGACTTGTGATAGAAATAATAAATTTCCCACAGCTTGCCTGTATGGAAAGTGATTATCACTCGTTGTAAGATTATGTTCTACACCATGTGACCTATCAATCGGTATAGATAACTCCTTCGCATCTAATAAATTAAATTTGCTAATAAGTTTATTAGCATAATTTAATTGGTGTAAATGTATCGATCCGTCTGTATACCTAATTATTTCCATACCTAGAAAATAATCTAGATTACCTTGTGTTATCTCAAATTGTTGTTCAAGACCTTGTAATAACATATTTGTTTTTATTATGCTACTAGACGCTATCAGTCCATCGTCAACAAAAATAGCTAAAATTAATGTTTCATTATTATTATGATTAAAATAAATACACGAGTCCGAAGTACTCTGTTCTAGATTAAATTCTAACAGAAATTGCTTAAACCTGGAATTCCAACACCTTGGCGATTGTTTTAGTCCATACAAACTTCTGTTTAGTTTGCATACCCGTTCTGTTGAATCTCCAAATCCAATTGGTTGGCTCATGTAAATATCTTCTTCTAATTTACCATACAAAAATGCCGTTTTTATGTCAAATTGCCTCAGCTCATAATTTTCAGCTGCTGCGATGGCTAAAATTGTCCTGATTGATTCATACCGTACAACTGGCGAAAATGTTTCCGTGTAATCAATACCGTATTTTTGTCTTGATCCATTAACAACTAAACGAGCCTTGAATCGATCATTATGTTTAATTTTAAACACCCAAGAATTATTTAACATATTGACCCCGACTGGTTTTGATACCAAAATCCATGTGTTGTTTTGATGTAACGAGTTCAATTCTTCATTCATGGCCTGTTTCCATTTATCTGATTGTTCACAAGTAATTGCATCGTTATAATTAATTGGTTCAGTTATAAACGCTGTACATGCATATCTACTTGGTTTATTTAAATGTTCACGGTTTCTTAGATTATATGTGCTTACCAACTCCTCTTTATTGTCTAGATTAGTTTCATTAGT
Source organism: Sitobion miscanthi (assembly GCA_008086715.1). NCBI lineage: Eukaryota > Metazoa > Arthropoda > Insecta > Hemiptera > Aphididae > Sitobion > Sitobion miscanthi. The sequence continues at coordinate 26,759,136 of CM017797.1, forward strand.
AATTTCACTTATACTGTGTTGTATTTCTTCACGTTCATTTTCATTTATTGAAACCTCGTTATCAATTATTTCTTTTTTAAAAATTACTTCTCTACTTACGCTAATTTTGTTTGTTTCCGGGTACCATATTCTATATCCTTTTACATTTTCTACATACCCGACAAATATTCCCTTTTCGCTTTTAGGGTCCCATTTTTGTCGTTTTTGTTTTGGTATATGTGTAAAAACATTTGTACCAAAAACTCTTAAATGTTTTATTTCCGGTTCTTTTCTAAAATAGATTTCAAACGGGGTTTTGTCTTTAATTGAACTTGTACCTGTTCGGTTAATTGTGTAGACAGCCGTATTAACACTTTCGGCCAAAGTGTTTTATTTAAATTTTTCGTATGTAACATAGTCCTTGCGGCTTCTACTATCGTCCGGTTATCTCGTTCAATCTTCCCGTTTTGTTCCGGTGTGTATGCAACTGTTGTTTGATGACTTATCCCATATTTCTGTAAAATACTAGTTATTTCTTTATTAACGAATTCTAAGCCATTATCTGTTCGCAATACTTTGACCTTAAAGCCAGTATCAGTTTTTATTTTATGTATCACATTTTCAATTAAATCTTTCACTTCACTTTTATGTTTTATAAAATGTACTATTCTGTAATGTGAATAATCGTCTTTAATTAACAAAAAATATTTTGAACCTCCAATAGAATTGGTTTGCATCGGTCCACATAAGTCTGCATGTATTATTTCCCCTACAGCTGTGGTGTACGTAGTACTAGACTTAAACGTTTGTTTGTGTTGTTTACCAATTATGCACGCATCACAAAAAAAATGATTTTTGTTATCTGGCACTTTTATATTATGTTTTTCTAATATATTATTAACATACTTTATATTTTGGTGACTCAACCTTTCATGCCATAATTGTAATGTGTCCTTGATAGTAATATTTGCCTGTGGTTCTTCTTTATCGAGCGTAATGACTTTGAACTCTAATTTAAATAGTTTTCCTTGTCGCTCACCTGTACAGACTATTTGTCCGTTTCTTGAGAAAGTACACTTATTTTTATCTGATAAAAGTGTTAAACCTTTATCTAACGCTGTACAACACGAGAATAAATTGTATTTTAACTCCGGCACATACAGTACGTCTAATAAATAATTATTATTCCATTTATTGTTGGCAAATGATAATATTTTTATATTACCTTTTCCTTTTGCTAACAAAATTGAACCGTCGCCTATTCTTACTTGAATTGGTTCGTTAAATAATACGTAGTTATAAAACCAATTTATTTTACCACACATATGATCGGATGCTCCTGAGTCAAGTAACCAACTTTCCTCAATATCGTTTGTACTGATAGTTCCAGTAATAAATGCACTGCCATCATTACTTTTACTTGTTTCTCCGTGTGTTTTCTTATTTTCTTGATTCCTCAAGTATTTTCTGCATTGACTTTTCCAATGCCCTGGTAATTTACAAAAATAACAATTACCTGGTTTTCTGGTAGCTTTATTTTTATTTCCAGATTTCCAATCCCTCTTTGGATTATTTGCCGTTAGCGCTATTGATTTTTGATTTTCCATCACTGTCAAGTTTCTTTGTTGTACCCTTGATTCTTCAATTAATAATCTACTTGTTAAATTATTAATTGTTTTATCACCTGCTGGGATTGAGTCCCAAGCACTGTAAAAATGATTATATACATCAGGTAAAGTCATTAATATTTTTGTCATGACCATATTGTCCGTTACTGGTTCCCCTGATTGCTTCAGTTTCATTCCCAAATTTGCTACTTTGGAAATATGAGTCGACATATCGTCAGTCGCCTCCATTGAATAACTGAAAAATTTCTGTTGAAGCAAATGTATACATGCTTCGGATTTTTGTTCATAAATAGCAAGAAGTTTTTCCCACATATCACGCGCATTTTCGCAATTAATCAAATTCTGTAATGGACCATTGTCCACTGAAGTTACAATTAGTTTTTGACACTTACCGTCAGCTCTACTCCAGTCAACAGTTAACCTTTGCCATCTAGCTCTTGCTTCGTTTCTTTTTCTATCTTAGTTATTTTAGAACTAGGCTTTTTCCACTCTCCTGTTATTATTGACGTTAATTCAAATGAGTTGAAAATTACCTTCATTTGAAATTTCCATAACGGCCAATTTTTCACATTAGATAATTTTGTTATTTTCACTGAATCGTCCATCTTGACTTTTCCTGTTTATAAAACTTTGAAGAATAACAAAAATTACTTGTATAGAGAGTAGTTCCTTTGAAGTCCAAGTTTATCCAGATAATGTGTCTGGGCCCATAACCAGTTGAGTTTAGGATTATGTTTGTAGATCGATCTGGATAAAAATGACTACACTGCTTTTAGTAATAAGTAACATTTACTAAACGCATGACGTACACATAAGTAATATTAAAATGTAGTAGCGACAGTATGCTAAAAGTCGGCCTTATATACAAGTGACCTATTGACCTAAGTCTCACGCCACTGTTTAACAATATCCGATTTGCTAATAATTATATCACATGATATGGCGTGATTTTGCACACTATTAATACCAACAATGATGTTGTTATTGCACAATATGATGATACGTAATACAATATTAAATTATATTCAACAAACTGAGTCCTCATCAGATCATAATAAACAGAGAGATAAATTAGAATTACATTCTGTGTCTGAATTAGAAGACAATGTTGAACTGTTTACATTTATTTTATTTAGTAATCTTACTGGGTCAATTTTAATGGATTATGATCTTTTCGGCTCACTTCGCAATTTATCCCTTTAGGTATCCATAAATAAAAATATAATTACTCCTTATCGTCAATAAGTTATCGAATTTTGATCGTTCTGGCTGTTGGGTTTCTGTTATAACCACTATTTTTGTCGAAAAATATTAACAAGATATTTTAAAATAAAATCCTGATTTAAACGATTAGTCATTAAAAAAAAATATTATTATAATTTTCTGCTTTGAAAAATTGCAATACATCATTAATGACCTGCGTAAGACCTTTGAAAGAGGGTGCAGATAGTGTTAATTTTCATTTTTTGAATTTTTGTAAATTATTTGTGAAGTATTGCGGTGCTCCTATAATTTATTTTGTAGTACCTGCTACATCAGTTAATGCACAGAGATATGGATTATGGCTATACAAAGACCTAGCTGCTATTAAAACAATAAATTAAACTCAATAAAATCTACAGTATTTGATGAGGTGTCCCGTTTGTATACAATTTCGGATTAATGCTAATATGGAATTGCTTATTGGTAAATTGTGCTGGTAATTGCAAATGCATTTTTAAAAAAAAATTTGGTGCATCTGTTATTTTGATGAAAGACCTACTTTTATGATTTTGTTTATCCAACTCGTATAATGTCTATTCTAAAGTCAATGGTTCTAAAATAAAGTATTTTAAAACAATATACAAAGCAATTTATCCAAAAAGACTATTTCAATATCATTATTTAAAACCTACCTATATTTTACATTAAATGTCTAAAAATAACATTGATGTTTTTAAAATAGGCCTAACCTACATTATTGGTAGCAAAAAATATATTAATTAAATGTTACCTGTTAGTGGGTATTGAGAGAGGTAAATCGTTTAAACAATGTTTTTTTGTTCATTCTGAAGAACTACAAAAACTGAGATACGCACTGCAGTTGTAGTTTATAAGGTACGAATTAGCTAGGAGTATACTGTATATTTGTCTGCTTAAGAGCTTCCATCATAATGACGGAAAAATATAAGCGCACGCAGGTGGTATACAATGGTATAATGTAGGTATGTTTAAAATATTTATATAGCTACCTATTTATACCACGAACCCGATTACGACATTCTATACGGTATGTGGTATTTACTTAATAGTTGGTATAAATCAAATATTCAAACATTATATAAATATATTTACAATAACGACGATTATAACGTATAATACTTTATTATAATGTATTACACCTATTACAATTCTCTCAGTGGCCATAAAACATTTTACTGCATCTTTTAATAATTATAAAAATACTTGAAATAGACGCTTCAAATATTAGATACCTTTTAATAGTTTTCGTCCAGTATGGTACTTCCTACTGAAGAATTTATATTTTTATTTAAAAGTGATTTGATTTGAATATGATGAATAGGTATTATTTACTATTAAATTATAGTTATTTTAATATTTTTAATTTAATGAACTATTACTAAAAAGTAGGTGATCTTAAGCACGTAAGATAGCATTGTGTTACTCTGTTTATAAACACTTAAAACACTTACACAACTATTATGGCAATTTGAGTTACAAGTCGACCAATTTTTTTGCATTTACGCCGATTTGTATTACTTAATAATATAGTAGTAATGACGGACTACGCGATGTTGTGACAATAATATTATAATCATTCGATTTCGAATAGGTAGAGGTTTTATGATTAGATAATGAAATATTATCTAAATTACCTATACTGTTGCAATTATAGTGTTCGCAGAAATGCGCAATATACTATATGCTATATATATATGTGATCACTTTGTCATTGAAATTTCAAATTACGGATCGGTTCGTATCATCGGCAGCCATCATCACGTGTACTGCGTTCAACTAGAGAGGTATCTCGTAACTCGTAAGTCGTTGTATCAAACGAATAAAATATGTAATAATAGTTTTGTGGTGTTATTGTTACGTATAAATACTATTCGACATAAATGTAATCAATTCACTTTGCCCACTTGAATCCGGGGTCACTTTGCTGAGGCAATTTCGTACAATGCCCGGTCAATGTATGAAAAAATTGAGTATTAAAATGGTCATTCTTACATTGCTCAAAATTGCATTGTACACAGTGCCCGGATTATTCCTACTTATTCCTACTAATATGTAAACAGCCACCTTTGTCAACTGGTAACAGTCGATTGAGCTCCGACACCGCTCTCTAGCGGTGATGTACGGTCACACCTGGCCTTCTCACAACCGACCACGATCGATCGGTAGAGCGCAATGCTGTTACCATCTCGGCCCGAAACTCCCGCGTGTCCGTTTACCCATATTATTATTGTATTTGTATTCTGTATTTTTGAAATTCATAAAATGTCCAACGATATTTTATAGATTACGAATCATCCGTTTGTGACGACGGAAAATCACATATTATACAAATAGGTATACGTATATTAGGTAAGTCAAATATTTAGATTCATTTTGACCTATTTATTCAATGCAAACTATTATTCACAAATCACAGCATATTCTAAACGGTACGTCTATAATACGGTATTGATATAAGTTAATAAACAATCATGATAAGTTATATAAATCTAGGAGTAGTAGCTCCTGGCCGGCCAAATTGTGCACGTTATCCAATTGTGTTTCATTTCAACCTTTTGTTCCTTTATAATATGTTTTGATTGCTTTTCTCAATCAAAAGCGTCGAGAAAAACAAAATAAATGAGAATTTATATGCAAAACCAATTCTTGAATTAAAATTTTATTTGGTGAAACTCAAAAACTAATAACACTTAAAATGTTCACCAAATAATTATATTAGATTATTCCATATATTATGCTAATATTTTCTAAATATTTTGACTCTTTTTGGGCTATTTATTTTTTTTCACATTATTTTAAAATTATTATTGTAGATAAAAAAATGTTCACTTGATAAAAATCATGAACATTTAATACAATAAGGGTCTTTATAAGTTGCTTTCAATTCTAAGCTATAAAAATTGAAAATTTTATAATTGTTTAATAAATATTTGTAACTTAACTTTTTATAGTTAATTATCACTGTCGTGCAGTTAAGTTAATTTTCTTTTTATGTTATGCATAATCAAATAGACAATACTATTCGTTGACTCTTTTTCGATTTTGATAATTTATTTTCGATTATAATAATCTAATTTTTTACACAGTGTTAAACGTCTTGGTAAATGTTTATATTGCTTTATTATGCTTAAAACTTGAAAAAAATTTTTTTTTTTTTTACTGAGTTAAGTTAACTTTATTTTTTATCTTAACTTTAAACTTATATAGTAAATTTTTTTTTGTTAACTTTTAACTTAACTGAAGTCAATTTAATTTAATTAACTTCCCTTGCCACAGTTATTTATTTCCATTAAGTTGCCCACCTTTGATTATAAGCCTACGCATAAAAAAAGCACGGTGGAAAATGTGGCGCACAAAACGATACTGAAAAAGCTGTGCAGCATATTATAATTTATAGCTTCCTATCTCAAAGACGAAAAATGTGACCTGGCCACATCGAATCTTCTTACACCTGCCATTGTAACCGTATAGTATATACTCTATAATATACTCTTTATAAACGAGCTGCGGCCGGTGTTCGATATATTACTTTAACAGTCCTGCGTGCCCATTAAATTCTTTAAGATATTAGATGTTTTTCATTTTACGATTGGAATTCCACTAGGTACCAAAAATATGCCACTTAGCGCTACGACTGGCGGCTGGCCGAGCTCATTTTTCGTGTACACAAATCGCGAACACAGTTTAGAAAAAACTACATAATATCTAACTAAAATGTCCATGTAAAAATATTCTTTGGAAAAAAGTAATTCTTTTTGTAAGTTCTATGTACTAACTGCAGTGGTGACTTATATCATATTCTATTCTATAGTGTTTATAATCAAACAGTAACCAACTATGGTCGTCAAGAAGAGTATTAGGCCCCTAGCTGTGACCTATTAGTTCCTGATACTATCGCGTTCAAAAAACCTAACTCTTCAGATTTATAGTATTAGTATAAATTATAAATGATAATATATAATATTTATATTATAAACGATGATAAGAACTTAGAATGGCACAAATACATAGTAAACAATTTCATTGACGGAAGAGACTGATTTATTTTGCAATGTCAATACACATTATTATAATTAAAAATAAATTATAAAATTATGTAATGTCGGGACTATGGCATTTTTGAGTTTGAGGTTGATGTGGACATGAGTTAACAGTTCTGGAACAAAACAAAAAATAGTCGATAAATACAATATACAAAAGTATAAAAGTATAGAATCTTGGTAGAATTAAACAATAAATTCTAAAAAGGTTACAAAATTCGTTATACTTTATAGTGTTGTAAAAAACATATTTAAATACAGATAAGAATATATCGATGCAGAAAGTATATCAAATACATTCCAAATGCTTTTAAGTCTTAAGGAAAACTAAAAACTATTTGGTCAATACTTGACATATAATTTTAATTTAGTTTATTTAATTGTGCAAGTAGGAAAATTAATTAAGTAATTATAAATTTATAGTTGTGATGTCACATTTAAGTATTATTAACACTTTATACTACCAAGTACCAACCTACTTCATTTTATACTAAAAATTGAAAGTAAATAAAAATTTGTTATGATTTAACTCTAAAATAATTTAATATCAATTAAACAATAAACAGTTATCAATAAAATATTTAATAATTTGATTTTTATTTATTATAAATAAAATAATATAATACTTAATTATCAAAAAACAATATGTACTGTGACAAATAATTCTTTTGAATTTTTAAAAGTATTTACATAAAATTATTTGATTTGATTTTCATATACAATTATTGAATTATGACCAATACTGTATTTAAATACTTCCAAATTCTTAATTTAAAAAAGTTTTAAGTAATATTATAAAAGTTTTACGTCCCAACCGACGTCGATAATTACATCAACGCAGAAATGAAATACGTGATGTACTAAGTTATGATGAATGTTTATTAACGAAATACAAAATTACAATGTTTTAATATATGGTGTAAAAGAGTGGTGTTATGACTCTTAAAATAGAGTTCATACTGTGAGTGGTGTTACGACCTGCCTCTGAATGTCCCTAACTGTCTGACGAGCTCTTGTCCTGGGCTCCTATATATATGATTGAGTCCTTTGGAGTGGGTGGTCGTAGTATAGTGGCTAAGCTTGGTCACGAGACAGAGTTCGGGTCTCGTACTTGGTATGCTGATCGACTCGCATCCTTTGTATGGGTGTTAGCTTTCCAGGAAAAATACGTATGAAGATACCTTCTACGGTTTAATTGTTTCCTCTACGCCTTCGCAACGACCTCCGCATGTTATATTATACCAATTGCCTTATTATAGTTATACCGTTACTGTGGTATACGGTGTCAAATATTGTTAGAGACATGTGGCGCGCTATGTATAGTTAATATATGATTCCTTAATTCGTGGGTACGTAACACCTCCCTTCTAAAAAAAAAACTTTATGTTTAAAAGTTTAAACATAAATCTTTAACATTTTTATAGTATGTGGTTATTACAATAGTTCACAATAGTGTTACATTGGTTAATACATTGATACATAAACTAGTGATAAATTGGTTATAAATAGTGATATATTTGGTTATATAATATTATAATAGTTGTTAGATATTAGTACATTTTTTTTTTTATAAGTATATAATTTCTTTTGTTTTACATTTTCTTCTTAGTCTAGTGTTAGTACATAGTGGTTATATAATTGTGATTAAAATACTTATTCTGTTACATTTATATAATTAACATTATAATTATTACATGTTTATATATGTATTTTTGTGGTTAAAATAATACAATTATAAAATTAGACATTATATTTATTACATATTTTATATATCCATTCTATAATCTATTGGTTTCGTATGGTCTTATTGGTTTTCTGTTTTAATGATTAAATATTTAATTAAAAGATTAATAGAGTATGTCCATTCAAATGTGTAGAATCTTACTCACTCCTGATTCCCAGTTATAGGTATGGTCTACATTATTGAATTGATACTATTGATTAATACGATTGTTTTAATACTAATTTTGTCTTTCATAGGTTGTATAACTGTATAGGTCCCATTTTCTTTATAATATAATTAAACAAACATTTGGTGATAGTTACATCCGCTACTGGATCGTGACTGAGTTATGTCGTGGTTTATTTTACATACTAGATGGTGGGTTTCCATTAGATTTAACATTCTCCCATTTTTCGGGTGGTGTCCTATTTTGGTTGAGTATATTAATTTATTTGAAGATCCTATTATATCGTACAGTTTTAAATTAAAATAATTATCGTTGTTATCACTATAAGAGGTGATATTTAACATTTTCCTTATTTTTAATTGTAACTGGTTTATTACTTTATCTTTGTCAGTTGTACCGTTTCAAAAAACTATGATTGGTATTCTCCCGTCAGTATGTAAGTATTGGTTAAGGTATATAGTGGACAGAGTTGTTGTTCGCTAAGTGTATATGTTCTGTTAAACCTAAGAGTTTGTTCTCTTTCTACTGTATTTGTATCATGATCCTTGCTTAATATTGCTAACTCCAATTCCGTTATAAATTTCTTGTTTTTAGCCCCAAAATTAAAGACCTTAATTTAAATTATTCGCATATATATATTCTTATTTTATTTATACTATTGCATTGTTAACATATTTTTTGTATGGTGTTTGCCCATTAATTGTACGTGTTTTAGGATTGAAATAATTTGAACATGAAAGCAAAAGTGTAGAATGTACGTGATCCTACTTATAAACGTGTGACTTCGTCCATTTTTCTGGCAGTCCGTAGTGCTACTAAATGTCGCCTAACTCTATTTACTAATCGGTTATTACTCATTTTCGTTTTACACTTCATTATAATTACACCCGCTACTACTATTATTATTAGATAAAACAAATAAGTATGAAAATTGGTAGTATCTTTCATGGTCTTTTTATCCTTTTCTTCTTGTATTAATTGTTCTATTTCGTCAATGGATTTAGAATATTGACTTAGGTCAGTTAACTTTACCACGGAATTCGTGTGTATTATGACGTTACTTATTCTCTTTTTTATAGAAGTGGGGGTTGTCAAATTTGATGTTATTCCTATGGTTGATATAAAATCCTTATAATGCGTCGAATTTAAATTCCTGTTCGGTGTTAACACCAATTGTGGTGTGTATCCCCTACAGTCTTCGTTTAATCTTAGTATACCCATCCCACTTAATTGTATATTCATCAGCTGGTCTCGATTTTCGCACGAGATGGCTACATTGTCAGTTGTTTTTATTGCATATACCCGAGTGTTGTGATATTTTAATTTATGATAAATACTGCGAGTGATGTCTAGATAATGTATCGGACACGTGCTAGGTATGCCTGAAGGTTTAATAAATAATTCTACTTCGCATGGAAGTTCACTGGCTCCTAATCTTAATGGTTGCGTTTCCGGACATAACGTTCCTACATTAATTTGTTTACACATCAATAACTGGCTGAATGATAATGTTAAATAATATTCATGTGTTTTTGATATGGCTATGTAGCCATATTCAGGTATTATGTGTATTTAATGATCATTTTTTACTACCGGTAACGGTATTATGTGGAACAATGTTAAATCGACTGAGCTTATTAGTGGTATTATTATTTCGAATATTAACATTTAATTTATGTAAATTATATTCAATTTTGACATCTTACTTAGTTCATATAATGATATTTGATTTAGATCAAACGGTAAGCTTTATCCCTTTGGAACGTTTATTGAAATATCTTTGAACTGTGTACGTAATTCCATAGATGATATTACGCTCGAATGTAATATACCACTTTGCGCGGCTATTATTACTTCGCAAATTGTATCGGTTTCGAAATCTAATTGTTGGAATATTAAATTTAATATTATGTTTATTTGTTCGTTAATATTACTTTTTGCTTCTACGATAACTAAATTGATTATGGTTTGATTTATGGTTGTTGCCATTCGATTGTATAACATACTAAGTTTATTTATCTGACCTTCCATTTGGGTTGCCTCTTTAAACGTGTTTGCAGTTGCTTTTAATATACTGGTTTGTTTTTCTACTATTTTTAATAAATTATTCTGACTAGTTTGTAATTCCTCAATTTTTTTATCATATTATTTTGCGTCGGTATCATCTAATGTACCAAATAATTTTTTTGTATTCAAACCACTAGATTTACTAAACCCCTTCTAGCCCGGGTGATTGTATCTGTTTCGTTTATAGATTGTAACATATATACTCGTTTCCTCGTAATTTTCTGTTCAAGACATATAGATGCGACCCTAAAATATTCACAAAGTGTTCTAAACATACCTTCATATACTATTGTTAAATCGTTACATAATTTTATGGTTTTATCGTAATAATTCACCGTATCCTTAGTACGTCGATTAAAGTTATCTAATTTAACATAAATTATTAATTTTCAATCGGAATTTGTTAATCGGAGTGGTCCCTGATTTTCAAAGTACATCCCATTCTCTTGGGAAAGTTTTGAAATTTGATACGGCTTTGTTTGTGCCATTGCGACTTGGAGCATGACGATCGTCATCATGTTCCTAAAAAGTTTCCTTACATTTAAATTTTTTCTAATTACACATTCATATATATATATTTTTTTTTGCCTTATCCTATCAATTATTGTTAATGATTATGTTTATATGTATATTAAATTTATTCCTTATATATATTTAGTATTTCCGCTCGTCAGGGAAAACATGAAATTTTACATCTCTGGTTGTAAGTACTTGTTTCATAATGTCACTGTCGCATCCGTCGCCCGTGCGTAGGAATATTATTATTCAAAACAATAACAATAAATAATAATATGACGGCGGATTGAATCTCCATTCGATTCCTTCTCCTTCCATTCGTTTATCAATTTTCTCTAAATAACTATTAAGCTCTTTTTGCGCTCCAACGAAATTAGTACCATTGTCGCTATAAATTCTCTTACATTTCCCACGCCTGGACATAAATCGGCGTAAGCAAGCTATAAATGCAACACTTGTAAGGTATTTCACTGCTCCTAAGTGAATTGCCCTAGTCGAAAAGGACACAAAAACATCGATCCAGGCCTTAGTGCCACTCACTCAACGAATTCCACTTCTAATGACAATCGGTCCCGTGAACTCAACTCCAGTGACAGTAAAGGGCCGAGACCACTGTACTCGGTCCTTTGGTAACGGTGCCATTAGGGGCACCAAAACTTAGGTTTTACCTTTATACACTGAACACAACGTGAGGTTACTGAAAGTGCCATTGTTCGTCATCTCAGTGGCCAATATATTCTTCTTATTTCAGCCAACAAAGTCTGTGATCCACAGTGTAGTATATCTCGGTGGCGATCTTTAAATATTAAACGCGTTATTTTGTGGTTCGCTGGTAATACTAATAATGTTTTTGTTGTTCAGATATATTGGAATACTCTAGACGTCCACCGACGTGGATTAGACCGTCCTTTATGAATGGTTTCAAATTCTTGATTTTGCTTCTTCACGGTAGCTCCTGATCAGATTCTAATGATTTTATCTCCTCGTGAAACGACTCACTCTGAACCCATTTAATCACAGCGGCTTTAGCACCTTGTAACTCGGAAACTAATAAATGCTTTGGATATTCAATAGTTTTTTTTAGCTTCATATAGCTTAACGTATAAGTTTGTGCCAGTTTGAGAATGCATCGAAGAGTTTAGTTAATGGTAGAAAAACCACTAATGCAACTTTTACTATACGCTGTTTCGGGATCCCTTCATCCTTGATTAATTGCACTTCTGAAACATTCCATTGAATTTTTGATTCGACATCCATCTTGGTCCATGTCACCAGAGATCTGCTACCAAAAGTTCCTTGGCACGTATGCCACAGGAAATAACATCCTCAGGGTTATCAGCTGTACGTACATGGTGCCACTGGTTCGCATTAGTTAATTCCGAAATTTTAGATATTTGATTTAGAACATACAATTTTAATCTGGTTTGCTGGCTGTTTATTCAACTCAAGACTACAATCGAATCAGTCCATAATTTTCAGTTCTCTAACTTAAAACCCCAAGACTCTGACATCTTAATGACCAGTTCGGCAAGTAATAGCACCCCATCCAGTTCTAAACGTGGAATGGTAGTTCCTTTGGTGCTACACGGGTTTTCGAACATAAGAGTCTTGAACTCCATGTTCCGTACCATCTATCGAGCGCACATAGATACACGCGCCGTACGCTTCCTCCGAGGCGTCGCAGAAGCCATGGACTTTGATGTCCCTTGATAGACTTGGAATCACCTTTCTTGGAATTTCTAGTACCTTCGACTGCCCTAAGCTTTGGTAGAAAGCGCTCCATTTCGTTTGCATGGCTATAGGCAACGGTTTATCCCAATCCATTTTTTCTGCCCACATCTGTTGCAGAAAGATTTTTCCCCTTATGAAAACAGGTGCCAAGGACCCGATAGGGTCAAAAATCTTGTTAAGATCCGATAATATCACTCGCTTAGTTAAACATTTCCGTTGTAAAGTGAGAGATATAGTAAAAAAGAATTGATCTAACAATGGCTTCCATTCCAGTCCTAACGATTTCACTATTTTTCCATCTCCTATCTCCATTATAAACAATGTGTCACCTTCACGCTTATCCATTTGTTCAATTATAGCTTAGGAGTTTGAACACCACTTTCTCAATGGCATTTTTGCAGAATTAAGGATAGAGTTTATCTCCTTCTGTATTCTACAACAGTCTTCCACACTGTCCACGCCTGTCATTAAATCGTCCATTTAAAATTCACGAAGAATAGACTTTGACGCTTCGGGGTATTGTTCTTTCACTTCTTCTACCAAAGCAACTAAGCATTATGTAGCCAAAAACGACGCAGGTGTTATCCAATAAGTCACAGTGGTCAATTGATAAGTACGCAATTTCTCCTTTGGATTTTGTCTCAAAAAAATCCATTGCAGGTTCCAATCATCCTCTAAAACGCGCACTTGACGAAACATATTTTCGACGTCGGATGTTACAATGTATTGGTGTTTCCTAAAACGTGTGAGTATTCCGAACACGTCCTCTTGCACGGTAGGTCCACATTTCAATTCATTGTTGAGGGATAACCCTGATGAGTTTGTGGCTGATGCATCAAGCACAACTCTAAGCTTAGTTGTGAGACTTGAGTTTTTAAGGACCGCATGGTTTAGTAGGTAAAAAGATGATTTTGATATAACTAGCTCATCAACGACTTCTACCATATGCCTCATTTCAACTTTGTGTATTCCGTTCTTAGCTGCTCATCGTGCTGCAATTTGCGTTCCACACTGAGGAATCGGGATGTCGCCATAGCCATCGTGGAACCCAACTCATTCACTATGTCTTTCCTCGGTAGACGTACTACAAACTCCTCTTCATCTCTGTATGTAGTTTAATTGAAATGTTCCACTGTTTCTGCCTCTTCCAGACATCTCTGATTTGCCTTAGATAGTTGTCCGAACCTGGACGTCCGTTGGCCATAGTCGCCTTCCAATCTTCCTCCAATGATTCGCCAACTGAATGGATTCCAATTAGACGCACTTGTTCTATTTCATCAGTCACTATCCACCTGAAATTGCTGCTGCTCAAAACTATATTCTTGACGTTTAGTGGAATCTGGGGTACCGTAGTCGAGATCACATCAAAAAATACTCCCCCACCTATTAACAAATCAACTGTCCCTGGACTTTGAAAGGTGGGGTCTGCTAAATTTGGAATCAAGTTTTCTGGGATTTTCCATCCCTTTTTTGGCGTTTCACATGATGATAAATTGTTGGAAACACGTGGCATACCAATTTTACACAGTTATCACTCAGCCTTGATTGAACTGTGACTTCAACATGCGATACAGCTCTCACCTGACTCGCCCCAATACCACCGACCGGTAAGTTAGACTTTTTACATTCTAGTTGCAGTGACTTAGCGAGGTTCCCCGATATAAAATTCACCTGTGAACCGCTATCAAGTAAAGCTCTACAATTGCGCTGACTGTTTCGCCTATCAGTAACTAGGACAACAGCAGTTGCTAAAAATGTGTAGTTTTGTTCTAACCCACTAAGCGCGGGTGCAGCCGCTGAAACGTTCGGCGTACATGTTGTAGTCTGTTCCCCTTCACTGATTTGTTTGGAATCGGCAGGTTTGTCAAAATGTAACAGTGTGTTGTGTCTCCATCTGCATATACGGCAACCATAAATGGATTTACATATAGTTGCTATATGAGTTGGAGAAAAACAGTTGAAGCACAATCTTAAGTCCCGAACCACTGTAACCCGTTCTCTTACTGATAAATGTTTGAACTTACTACATGCGTACAGCTTATGTGGTTCAGCGCAACAGCTGCATTTGGCAATAGCGGTTATGAGTCTTTTTCTTGTAGCTGCATTATTAGACGTCTTCTTCGAATTTCCATCATTCGTCGGATATCTTGACCCTTCTTCCTTTGCATTAGCATCTAATGTTTCGGAGCTCTCAAATGTGTTGAAATATACAATTAATACTAGTAGTCAACCTTGACACGTGTGTACATTTTAGTAACTTGTTATACGAGTATACGACTCACTCTCTTTACGGATGTAACACGACCTCGGTGTTGCATATATATAGGACCTTTGTAGTATGTAATACTTACTTGCACAGCCACCGTCGTACAGTGCGTATACGGTGTGTGTGTATTGTCGCAGTTAAATAGTCCAGTTGTACGTTATTATATATTATACTTATACATAATCATATTGTCATGTTGTTATTCATTTATACTAATACTAAAATAATTAGTCCATCCAGCGTCACTTTCAACAAAATGCAATTTAGCGACTTGAAATAAATTCTTCAAGCTCGACATATGTTGGTAAATCTGTATTGGTTCGCCGCAACTGCCATTCGTGACTTGTCTAGTTTCCTTAGAATAATTGTTACTAGCCATGCATCCCAATGTTCAATCGGCTTGCACAACGACTCAAGTGCTGCGATATGAGTTGCAACACATGAATGCAGCTTCTGTAGTTCATTCGCTGAAGCGACCTCTACTCGAGGTGCGTCAAAAATAACACGAACATGCGACTGTATGACCAAGCTTTTATTGTCGTATCGATTTTGTAGCCTCCTTATAGCTAAATAATAGTTAGCTTCCGTGATCAGTATCCCCTTGATTATGTCGGATGCTGGACCACTTAGTGCCGATCGAAGATAAGAGAATTTCTGATCTAGCGAGTAATGCTCATTATTATGAACCATTGATTTATAAAGGTCAAAGAAAGAAAAAACGCAAATTTCGTAATAACAAGTCAATCATTTTTAAACTGCTTATTAACTCAGAATGAAGTGCATTTAAAAATAATTAGGTACACTGAAAAGTATCAAAAATCTTATTATGTATTACTGTAAATTATTAAAAAAGATTTCATTATTTTTTACTCGTTTATTGTGTTTAACGTTCTATGCTTTGAGGTAATACTCGTATTGGACAATAGGCGGTAAACCAACTAAACGCCTTACCCTCGTATTCTCTAGTTAATGGCACTCTCTAAAGTTAATTAGAATGGCACTGTTAACTCGTTGAGGTACGATGGTATGCGCTTGTCAATTTTTTACACTTTTATTATATTTAAAACAAACATAAATAAAACACATAACAATTTCAGATCGCCTAGCACGTACTACGATCGTCGTTTCACACGCACTTTCACTCAGCGATAACGAGGGTCCCGTGCCTGCGCGTACGGCGGTGTTATATAGAAAATATTATTGTCACCTCAGCACATATTGCTTCGCTGGCCTGACCTATGTCAATAATTTACAATTAAAAATATTCTCACCTATATTACATATATGTTAAATAATATTATTTTGAAGACTTTCTACTGTAGTAATAGGTGACTATGTATATAAACAAATAGTAATAGTATTTCAGTGTAGTTCAGGGAAGCAAATGTGCTGAGGCAGTTAAATTGTAAATAGATATAAGGCAAAAAGTATAGTAAGCAGGGCAGTCGGTGGTATGTCAATATTGCGATACGTTTGATTGTTAATTTTGTGGTTTTATATTTATTTATTTATTTATTTATTTATTATAAACGGGCGTGAGCCCATGATACAGATATGTATTATATGACAAAAATTACATACTAATTTTAAGTGTGGTACATCGGTACAAGCTTACATGAGTTATATATAAAAACAAAATAAAAGATAAAAGTATAATACTATGGAAGAAATGACGGGTCCTCATTGGCTAATTTCATCATACGGTTTATTGGATCATTTTGTAAATATTTTGTAGGACAATGCGGAATAAAAAATATATGTGTGTTGCGGGTGCACTTAACAGGAACTTTAAAGTTAATTAGAGCAAGGAGTGAAGGGGAGTCAACAGATCCCGATAAGATTTTATTAAGAAAAGCAAGAGCATGCGAGCGGCGACGGTCAGCTAAGGAAGATAAGTTCATGAGACAGAGTAGAGGAGTATAATCATGAGGGGGGCAGTTAACATTCAATTTATGCTTCATATAGCATAAGAATTTACGCTGAACACGTTCGAGTTGAAAACAGGCATCAGCAGTATGAGGATCCCATACAATAGAGCCATATTCAACGATTGGGCGTAGAAGTGCACAATAGATGGATTTGAGAGAGCTGGTGAGTTTAAATTCACCAGATATTCTTTTAATGAAACCCAAAACCTTGAGAGCTTTGCAAGTAATTTTATCGATGTGGGAACGAGGAGAAAGAGAGGAAGTAAATGTAAAACCAAGATCACAAATGCTAGAATCAACGGGAATTAAACAAGAGCCATTCAAAACGTAGGAGTAAGTGATAGGAGAGCGACTTCTGGTGAATATCATTGACCGGCATTTATTAACATTTAATGTAAGACCAAGAGTTTCTGCCCAGGCAGAGAATCTATTAAGATCATCCTGGAGTTTGATACAATCATCGACCGAGTAGATCTTAAGGGAAAACTTCATGTCATCTGCAAAACAGAGTAGTTGGCTATAATTAAGGGAGGTACAAGCACTGTTTACGAACAATGAGAAGAGAAGGGGTGATAGATGTCCACCTTGGGGGACACCAGAGGTAGATAAAAATATGTCAGATTTTGTATTGAACATATTAACCCATTGCGATCTATTTAATAAAAATGAATTAAACCAAAATAGGATAGGATCGCCAAAACCAGAAGCACGAAGTATAGAGATAAAAACCTCATGATTAACTGAATCAAACGCCTTAGCAAAGTCGGTATACACAACATCAACTTGAGATCCTTCTTTAAAAGAACCGTGTATGTAATTGGAAAAGTTAAGGTTACAAGTAACCGTAGATCTGCCTGGGCGAAAACTATGCTGCTCGTTGGCTAAAATCATGTTAACCAAAGGCTGGATTGAGTCTAGGACTAAGGACTCAAAAATTTAAGATATATGTCCTAGAATTGAAATTGGTCTATAATTTGTGACTAGTGATGGGTTGCCAGATTTTAAAATGGGAGTAATAGAGCCGAGTTTCCACATGTCAGGAAATGTACTTTAATTAAGGGATCTTCGAAATAGAGACCAAAGAGGATAGAAAATAACATATCTTATTCTGTAGAGAAATTCACCCGGTATTCCATCGGGTCCTAAAGAAAACACATTTTTCAGACTGTTAAGCTTGAGGAGAACATCATTAGGGGTGAAGTAACAGTTGTTTGGTAAGTCGAAAAATGGTAAATCTAAAGACTGGAGGTTTGGAATAATTGATTTTGAAGAGTAGACAGAATTAAAATGTTTAGAAAATAAATTTACACTTTCCTGAATACAAGAACTATCGACACCATCGAAGGAAACTATGTTTGGAACAGCGTTGTGAGAACGATTCCTACGTACGAAATCCCAGAATTTCTTGGGATTAAAGGATAAAGATTTTTCTGACTGCTCAACAAACGTTTTGTGACATTTTTTAGACATGTAATGCATTTTGCACGGAGTAGAGAAAAGACTCTATAATCAGCAGGATCAAATGTAGATTTAAACTTAGCATGAGCTTTATTTTTACGATAAACTAAGGTTTTGAGATCTTTGGATACCCAGGAAGGAAAAGTTGATTTATAAAAGTGGGACAGAGGGATGAACCTCAAAATTGAACTGTGGAGAGAATCAGTGAAGGTATTAACCGAAGTATTTAAATCAACGTTGGATAAAGTAGAGACCCAATCGTAGGAAGACAGAAAATGTATAATACAATTGTAATCCGCCTTTTTGAAGTTGTGAAAGGAATGCGAGTTATTTAACGTAGTAGAGGTAGAGATATTATGTAATGAAATATTAAGAGGTGGGTGATAAGGATCAGGTGGAACAAACGGTTCAAGAGATTCACAAACGATAACGGAATCGGTGTTACAACAAATTAGATCAAGAATGGAACCTTTAGAGTTTAAAACAGAATTTTTTTGGTAGAACCCATTGAAGGCAAGTAGTTCAGGAACACAAGGCACACGAAGAGGGGAGGAAGAAGTATAAGTAAGGCCATGTGAATCATTAGACCAGGAAATATCAGGCAAGTTGTAATCACCACAGAGTAAAAACGTGTGTTTAGGATGTTGTTGATATGTAGTTTCCAATAAGGACATACAATTTTCAAATAAAGAAGGTGGACTTAGAGGATGAAAATAAGCAGCATTAATTATGAACTTATAGGACCCAACAGAGAGCATTACAAATAAGTGCTCGACGTTAATTTCGTGAACAGCAATTAATTTGGAAGATAAATCTTTTCTTATCCCAATGAGAACTCCACCACCCCTTAAACAATTGCTAGTATTAGAACATCTATCATATCTGTAAATATTATAATTGGTAAGACCAAGTTCACAATCAGCAAAAGAATCGGTCAACCAAGTTTCAGTTAATACAAAAAAATCATAATTTATACAGGCTACATTACATTTAAAATTTAAAATTTTCGTCCAGAGACCACGGCAGTTCTGGTAAAAACCAGAGACAGACTTGCTAGCTGATGAATGAGTTAAGGGTTGTTGAATGTGGGCCTCTGGTTGAAATTTCCATTCCTAGGATTGCTAGATACGACCTTCGGGAGACCATTTATATGAACTATCTGCAGTCCAACTTCGCCATCTTGAGACCTACGCTCAAGTTCAGAGTGGCAGTTACAAAGTAGGGTACGTTGAAGTAGAGTCTTATCTTTTACAATTTGGAAGTTTGGCGGAAAGTTAGTACCCTTTTTCTTTACCTCATAATAGATAGCTAGTAATTTAGAAGCGCATTCTTTAGATTCAAAAATTATTTTCAAGGGACGAACCAATTTGTATTGAGTGGAAAGATTCCCTATAAGAGGAATTACAATATTCTCAAAAGTTGATTTGTCATCAGTGATACGTTGAGTGGTAGATTCAGCGGAAGACTCAGGAACACTGTATACCAATAAATTAGTAGAGCATCTTTCTCGTTCAAAATATACTTGTGAAACAACAGTGGATGAAAAGGCAGGAGAATCCAAGGATTCCAGCTTCAGGACTTTATCTTTTAGAAAAACCACCTCACCCTTAAGAGTGTTATTTTCAGCTTTGAGTTCAGCAAGAAGAGAGGACAGTTGAACTATGTCATTTTTCAGCTCTTTAAATTTATTGTCTTGTGTCAATGACAGTTTTTTAAAAGAATCAGAAAACTCAGTTCGAAAGGATAATAACGTAGTCATGATATCATCGTTGGATGGAGAACTGCTGGCAGGTGAAGAGACAACTTTAGGAGAAGCGACAGCCAGTAATTTAGCGCCACTGCGAGTGGTTGTTTTTGAATTAATCATGATACAATTGGATACTACCAGTTTAACAGTAATGCAAAGTCGGTTGCATATACGGCGAGAGTTAATGTAGTTTGGTACCTTGCGTTAAAGTCTCCAAGACAGGAAAAAATAAACAGCTGATCCAAGTAAGACGGTGATAATTTGATAGTATGAAATCGCCAAAGTGATAACGGATACAACAATAATTGTACTCACGGTCCAAGCCACAGCAAAAATGCGACCAAAAAGTGGAATCCTTGGATGAAACTGGACGAAAACACCAACAACGCACTACCAATAGTTAATAAAAAAAATAAGATGTACGCGGTAGCGAATGATAAAGAGAAGAACGCAAAAAAAATTAGATTGATTTCATGACACAGTACACCAATACTTGTTATCAAATTATAAGTGAATAAAAAGTGTTTCCGACCCAAAAATTATATGTTTTGATCGAGTAGCCACACAATTCTAAGTATACTCCTTAAATCTGATCTGTAACCAGCTAATTTATGGTCGTTGACGATTCAAGGTTTAAATGGTGAAAGTAGTCCTACGTAGATTGTATTCTTTCAATCTGATCTGTAACCTGTTAATTTATGGTCTTTGAATATTGAAAGTCTAAACAGTAAAGATAGCGATATCAATGTCTAAAGAGCCAAACGGTAACCGATTAATTTATGATCCTTTGGTTACTCTAGTGTCGATAGAGGTATGTCACTGAAAAGTGCATATACGACACTACAATATACGACAGCTTATAGAACATTTTAATTTTTTATTAATTTAAATTTTGAAATTAGAAATTATAAAAATCATTGCAATTAAATATACGAGTGTCTTATTTATCGTATTATAACGTAACACAAGAAATATACCTTATAAGGTTGTTATAAACCAGCAATCAACTAGACTGCTTAGCTTATAAAGTTGCAGGTAGCAAGACCGTTGATAGAGATTTCTCTTCAGGTAGGTTGATAAAATAAGTAAAGACTTGATAAAGTTAAGTTGTTTATTTATTGAAATTATTCTAAGTCCAATTTGACAATGTGCAGTATTGACTATCGTGAAGGTGCTCGCTTGTACGATGGAGAAACACGTTTGATTTACAGGCCGTTTCGGCCGGGTTTTATAGGGACTTCTAATCTCCTACTTCCCCCCTTGTCTATCGATATCTGCGGACTTCACAGGACGTGATTTACATTTATCATCTACATGTTCCCACGCCTGCTTATTCCGAAAACCACATCCTGTTTATTATCTTTGCAATATATGTTATACGCCTTCCGTCAATATTTAGATAAATTGGCGTTTAGTATTAGAGCTCACGATATATTTTGCAATGTGGTTTAATTAATCATATGTATTCGCTCGGCTGGTTAATCGTGATCGCCAAATATCCTATTATTCGTCTATGACTAGCCCTCGGGTGGTTTCCCAAAAGTGGTTTTATTTATCCCCATGAAAGGTCTAAGTTCAAGACTGTCTTGTTTTCTCTTATTGTCCTACGACGTATTATAATTAAAATATGAGTTTGAGTTGATTTATTATCCTAGTATTATGTTATTTATTATGTACTGCGCGAAACGATCACAATAATATAATGCAATAATATTAGAATGTATATTATTGGGTTCGTTACAAGGTATACGAATACAAGACTAAGAGCCCGTTCGCACGATCTCGAATCGGCGGTTTTGCCGTATTGGCGATTTGACCGTATCAGCTAGTGTCAATATAATTTAAATGCGTATATTCAGACGATACGGTATTGTACCGTGTTCGATAAAATTAGGTCGATTTTGTCATTCAGTTTTGTCACTGCAAACTGTTTTCGGTCGTACGGTAGAAAAACCGATTCGGTTTATCGTGGCAATGTATTTATAGATACTGCGTTCAGACGATTCGATATTTTGACTGATAGTGCGTCATTTTTCGTCTTTGCTTCTACCGAATCACAAGTGTTTTAATTAATTATTTTACAGTTAATTTAATTTAATTACAATTGAGTAATATGGATGATATAAATACAGAGATGCATATATGCATAATTGTATTGTATTAGTCGCATAAACTCACTCCGTGTTCTTTCACGTTTTTGGTCGGAAAAAGTTGACCGTTTTTTGAACTTTAAAATCCTACATATGTAAAAAGTGCGTGTGTGTGTGATCAGGTGTCGTTGTTGAGTCTGATCGCTTAAAGTATTTTCCGTTAAGGACCGTTTTCTAGTTTTCTACATCACAACAGACTTATTAAGGTAATAATACTATATTATATCTTATCGTTATATTTCCGTCAGTCGGTCTGCACAGCGCACAAACGCGATAATAGTTATCCGGCACGTGTCAAGGTCAGATTGAACACTCCGTGTCAGTAATTTAATACCTGTAATAATACGGAACAGCGTTATCTTCAATTTGGAATCGTTACATATTATTATCACTCTTTTTTTTGTCGCATATTTGCTGCAAATTGTGTTGCCCATTCAAGTCATTCAAGGCAGTATTTTTAGTTTAGTCGTTCAACAATTTATCTGTCCTGCCTTGTCATGAACCCGACAACTAAATCCAATATTTCTTCTAAAAGTAGCCCATTAGGAAGTGGTCCTGTTCTTCGTAGTGCCTCAAATGGTAGTACATCTACTTCGATGTCTAAACGGACCAATAATACTTATTCTAATGATGATTTAATGAAAGCTATTCTTGATATGCAAAATTCTCAATCCGTACAATTTCAAGAACTCCATGGTTGTTTGACCTCTTTAAAAAATGAAATCTCTGAACTTAAAAACGAGAATATAGCACTTCGCCATGAATCGTCTGCACTTTCTGCTCGAGTGGCTCAGTTGGAATCAAAACCGGCCGTTACTTCGGATTCTGAAGTGTCGTCAAAACTACTTCGTGAAATTTCTGAGAGAAATTCTTCTGAATATAATGTAATTATATATGGTCTTCCTGAGTCGAATTCGCCTTCAATTAATCAAAGAATCTCTGATGATTGCGCTGAGCTATCTAGTGCTTTGTCACCCATTCAAATTGATTTACCTATTGATTTCAAATTAATTCACCTTGGTAATAATAAGGCCCGGAAACCTAGACCGATAAAAATAATTTGTAAGTCAAAAGAAAATGCAGCTCAACTCATATCCGAATTCAGGCAGGCAGTTAGAAGTGGAGGTAGTATTCGTGATGGTCTTCGAATAACCCGAGACAAGACTTCGTTGGAACGGGAGATACTCCGTACTGCTCATATAGAACTTGAAAATAGAAACAAATCAGGCGAGTCAAATTTAGTAATATCCTATGTTAAAGGTGTCCCTACGGTTACAAAGTCACACTCAAAAACGGAGTCACTGGTCGGGATTGAGACCAGTGAATAATCAATCATACCTTAACGAATTACTTAATTCTAATTTACACGTTTCTTTTAATCCAACTTGTAATAAATGTACTGATGCTAACCTATTGTTTGATAATTTTTTAATAGAATTTACTGATTTTGTTAAAAAGCATACTAATTCCAATATTCCTGTTAATAATATTAAGTCGCATATTTATTCAAATAATAATAAAAATAAATTATCTTATAATTTGCAATGTAACTTTCCTAGTATTAGTCTTAGTTCTAAGTTTAATCTTAAAATTATGTATCAGAATGTTCGTGGGCTCCGGACTAAGTTACATGATGTAATATCTAATTTTCCTATACTTAATTATGACATATTATACTAACTGAGACTTGGCTCTCCTCGGATATTGTGGATGCAGAATTAGGTCTTACTGGATTTATAGTATTCAGAGCTGATAGAAATGTATATACCAGTTCATGTACTAGAGGTGGTGGGGTCTTGATAGCGGTGAGACAGACATTATGTCCTCTTATTATTATGTTGTGCTGTACAGTCAGTCGAACAGCTATTTATTAAATTATCCTTATCTAAGAAATGTTTATTACTAATAGGAGGAGTATATATACCACCGTCAGCCCCGATCGAGTTATACACGGCACATGCTGAAACTGTTGATGAATTGTGGCAGTCTTCTGGGGTGTATATGGGAATTATATGTGGTGACTTCAATTTACCAAATGTTAATTGGCATAATAGTGTTTCGGGATTGTCATTATCGGGTACCGTTAATGATAATGTCAAGGCAATAGGTGATATATATCGTTTTTAGATTTTTCTCAAAATAATTCCATTAGAAACCATATTGGTTCACTCTTAGACCTTGTTTTCACATCTGAAATAGACATAGTTGTTGACACATCACCAGACTCATTAGTTACGCCAGATAAGTATCATCCACCATTAAGCATTACATATTCCATGCCCGATGTGCCACCTCAATTGGATGATCAACACTCATTTCGTAATTTTAATTGTGCCGATTATAACTCAATTACTAATAATATGAGCTCCATTAATTGGGAAAGTGAGTTTAACAATCTTGGAACTGAAGCTGCAGCTAGTCGTCTACAAACAATTTTAATAAAGTTAATTGAGCAATATGTACCGCTCCATATATTTCGTCGCTCAACTTTCCCCAAATGGGTAACACTCAAATTGAAACGTTTAATCATTAGCAAAAAAATTGCACACAAACAACTGAAACAGTTCGGCACAATGCACTATCGTCATAGATTTTCTTTATTACGTGCTCAAGTAAAACTTGAGTCAAGGCTGGCATATGAGTCCTATCTAGGTAAGATAAATACTTCCCTCCAGAATGACCCACATACATTTTGGTCGTTTATCAATAATCGCCGAAATACATCAGGTATCCCTAATGTGATGCATTATGGTGATATCATTGCATCAGATATAGATATTGCAAATCTATTTGCACTTCTTTTCAATTCCGTTTATAAATCACCGTTACCCCCTCCACACTGGAATACTGAAAATATTGGCATTAAACCATTTACATTTTTGCCTTCTAGACTTACTATTGAACTTAATGAGGTAGAAGAAAATTTACTATCCTTGAGAACAACTAAGAGTCGTGGGCCTGATGGTATATCAGCCCAATTTTTATTTAATATTAGGGCACAGTTAAAATATCCTCTATTGTACTTATTTAACCTCTCATTAGCCGAAGGTATATTTCCATCAATATGGAAAACGAGCCAGGTAACACCTATCTATAAATCAGGAGACCCAGGGTCAGTATCTAATTATCGTCCAATTTCTGGTTTACCTCTAATTGGTAAATTATTTGAAAAAATTGTCCATAAATGTATTGAACGTAAATTTAAACTAGTCTTATCAACAAATCAACATGGGTTTTATGGCGGTCGTTCCACAACAACTAGTGCCTTAGAATTCTCGGCGTTTATCAGGGATAGCTTCAAAAACATGAGTCAAGTTGATGTGATATTTACTGATATTTCTAAAGCTTTCGACTCCATAAATCAAATAGTGTTAATTGATATTCTAGATACATTGGGTGTAGGTGAACCTCTGCTCTCCTGGTTCAAATCCTATATAACCGGTCGACGACAGTTTGTATCCTTATTTAATCAAAAATCCGCGGAATATTTAGTCACTTCCGGAGTCCCACAAGGTGGGCACTTGTCTCCACTTCTATTTAATATTCTAATAAATACTTTATGCGAATCTGTTGACATCAAAATGCTATTATTTGCGGATGATGTTAAATTATTTAATTGCGTTCAATCTGAGAGTGATGCTATTTCGTTACAGGAATCGTTGAATAAGTTAGTCAATTGGTGTAATACAGTTGGGTTAGAGCTAGCAATCCACAAATGTAAAGTTATGTCTTTTTCGAGACGTCACTCAATTATTCATTATGATTACTCTATTGATAACGTGATATTACAGCGAATAAACCAAGTGGAAGATTTAGGTTTTATTTTTACTCCAACGTTATCGTTTGCACCTCATATTGACTGGATAGTAGGCAAAGCATTGAGATCATTAGGGTTTATAAGGCGACATGCAGGGTCGGTCATGTCTGTAAGATGTTTGTTAATATTATATACTTCTCTTGTTAGATCGATTGTAGAGTATGGATCTGTAGTATGGTCTCCAAGGACCAAATGTGACATTGTTCGAATTGAACGTGTTCAGCATCGCTTCTTGAATATGGTTTCTCGATCTATGGGCATTAATCATGAACCCCATGACTATAAACCCGTCTTAGTAGCACTCAATTTATTCACCCTAAGCGAAAGAAGAAATATGAGTGACATTAAACTTTTGAATGGCTTAGTCTCTGGTGTAATTGACTCCCCAGACTTGTTATCTAGAATAGGCTTTCGCATTCCAAGTACAACCCGTTCTCGTGACCCCTACTACCTTGCTGCAGTATCCAAAAATTATTTGGATGATGATCCTCTAAAGAGAGCTATGTCTCTAGTTAATAATCATACTAGTTAATCATTTTTTCTATTTTAGGTTTGTTCAGTTATATTTAATTTTCAGGAGCCTACTATGTACTACTATATAATACTAATTTATTGATACTCAATGTGTTATGTTTAGATATATATATATGTGTAAAATATATTATATTGTATATTCATTAATATGTAATATTGAAAAAGCTGTATGGCGTTTAAATACAAAATAAATAAATAAATAAATAAATATATCATTGGTCGAAGCAAGACCTGCACTGTGAGATAAAACATTGGATAGTTATAAGAATAAGACATTAAAGAATCGGCATGGAGGGAAATATGTACTATTTTAAATGAAGACTTCCAGGCATTGGACCAAAAAGAAAGGCAAAATTTTGGTAAGTCATTATAATTTTAAATATTATTTTAATTTGAGCATTTTGTAATAAAGTCACGTTATGTTCTATATAAATGAGCTTAAAACGAAACATAAATATGTATGTATAAACAAAAAAAAAGATATATTATATAATTAATACATTATAACTGATGTAAGTATCTAATAAAGTGAATAATAATATCTAATATAACGTATGTAATATTATAATAATCTAATAAAATCTTGATTTTGAATTTTCTTGATTTCGTAATAAAATTATAAATTGTAATAATATAATCATACTATAGAATAATTAAGATGACTTGTATATTTATGATCGGTGTTAAAAACCTATGGATTCATCTTGCCAAGGTACTGATCCAACTCTAGAGACAAAATAGTCAGCAAATATTGTCCTGATTGAATTTGCAGAACTGCCACCTCTGATTGATTGTGCGTTTAATATATTGGGAAAACAGTTTATTTCTGGCTCTATATGGTTACTTTTAAAATCAAATCCATCTTTTTATTTGACAAAATTATGTAATATTGTGCATGCTTTTAATATTCTGATAGCTGTTTCTACATTTACGTCCAACGGTCTATGAAATATTCGCCATTTGTTTGACAGGATACCAAAAGCGCATTCTACATATCTTCTAGCTCTAGTTAATCGATAATTAAATACACGTTTAACCTTATCTAAATGTGTTCCTCCATAAGGCCTTAATAAATTGTCATTTTATGCAAAACCTTCGTCTACAATAATCACGAATGGAACATTTGTGTTTGAATGTTCACTTAAAGGTCTTGGTATCGGTAAATGCAATGAATTTTCCGTCAACTTTTTCCAAAATGTCGTTTCTTTAAAAATTGAAGAATCAGTCTTTTCAATATGACCCGACACTCACATATATAAAACGGTATTCGGAATCTACAACGGCTAATAATATAATTGAAAAGTAGTCTTTATAGTTAAAATACATCGATACACTATTTAAAGGCTTTTTACTCTGATATGTTTACCATCAACAGCACCAATAATGTGGAAAATTAGCTCTTGATTGAAAACCATTAGATATTTGTTCCCAAGCCATAGATGTAGATGGTAATTGCATAAATTCGCTATGTAGATTGACCCATATAATTGTCGTTACTTCTCTTATAATGTAACTTATTGTTGAAATACCGCTTTGATAGGAATAATGAAGATCTTTAAATGAACCTCCAGACGCTAAATACTTAAGAGAAAAAATTAAAAATAAATAAGTGTTTTTATATACAAATTTAATTAATTAAATAATTTAAACCAGGTAAAATCGTTTTGAAAAAATGGATCCAAACACGAGATTCATGGATGAAATCTACCAAAAAACATAAAGAATTAGAAAGATTTGGATCTGCTGCCAAGCCATCAAGACTTTATTTGTACCATAATCAAATGTGTTTTTGAAAAAAAATTATGGACTCAATAACTGCCCAAGAAAGTGCTGAGGATAGTTCGATTAAGCAAAACAAAGGATCACACCAAACTGATGAGGGTGAAAAAAATGTTTTTAATGAATCACCAGCTAATCAATCAAGTATTTCTGGTACACAAAATAAGCGCAAGTCAGATCCTACACGTGAATTTGATGCAAAAATGATAAAATTTATCGATCACCAAATACAGACACCTGCAAGGAATGAAGAAAACCGTCATCTATCATTTTTCAAAGGCCTTCTGCCTAGCTTGTCATCACTTAATGAGGAT